>JAOTOM010001649.1:0-75576 GCA_034440615.1 Ashinkailepas kermadecensis | reverse complement strand
GTCAAATGTCTATTTCCCGTGATTACAGGCTGCGCCGTTGCGAAGTTGGAATCCTTCTCACAAGTCTTCTCGCTGTAAAGGTTGCTCAATTTGTTGCTTTCTACTCAAAGCAGTGAACAACAATTTTTAAAAATTATATCCTTCACTGATTCACGGCGTTTATTTTGCAAAGCTGTCGCTAATTTGAACTTGTGATAGCCATCATAACCATGCATGGTAGTCGCCACGGTATTTCTAAGAAATTACACACTGTAACGAAGTTCCACCCATGGCAACTTCTTTGGGCTACGTAATAGAATAGCAGACCTCGCGTTTACAATAAACCCCAATTATATGTTCAATTGCTCTGTCTTCATATTTCATATCTCAGAGCCTCTGATCCAGACATCTCTCCTGACAGGCGCCATGTCCTGTAATCCAGTACTTGTATTGTGCAATTAATTAGCAGTTAAATGGTGACAATGATTACAGTCTCAATAGTGCAACCGTGATAGCACGAATTAATACAATTACATATTTAAGTAACACACAGCATCAACCGCTTAAGAGACGACAAGTGGCTGACGACGACATTCACATCTTGTGGCGACCACATCTGCATATCTTCTCAGCCTCCCGTCACCCATTCACAAGTCCAAATATTCAAAGAGGCATCAGAGACAACAGACATTTCAACTTACATACTGATCGGTCTTCAACCACGCTACAGCTCTCATCTCAAGCGACTACATCTTACTCTCTACAGACATAAACTCTCAGTCAGAGTCCTCAGACATACCTCTGCGTTGTACCGAAGCGGCAACATGGCCGGCCGCCTGGCCGACCTGCCCCGCCGAGCGCTGTGTCCCAACTGCCCGCAGGACCCAATAGCTCCTCGCGGGCTAAACAATGACAGCCAACGCCCTTGGACACCACGTGACATCTCGCGAGACGTCAAGATCACTCGACCGACTACACCACATCCAGGGCATGTGGTGTAGTCGGGTCATGGCGCCCCGTTCAGCCATGAATCGAGCAGCAATCGAGCACAAAGGCCCGAACTATATGAGCTCTCCTGCACCGCCAGTCGCGCTACCCCTCCCCAGATATCAGAGGTGCCACACTGCTTCATCTGATCTCAGTTGTAAGAATCGATCCTGACTTCAACGCGCACACTGGCACCAAACCTGTCATCATACACCGCATCTGTCACAATAACAACACGCGATTGTCACGTCACAGCATCTCACGGTCAACCGGCATTACCAATCCCTCGTTGGCTGGTTATTGGTTTTTACGACACGTCGACCATTGAGTCATATAGCGTCGCCAATCTCTCACGCCGATTGGTCGCGGGCGAAGAGTAGCGACAGGTGAGATTCGAACCCACAATCTTTCGATTGTGAGACGAGCATCTAACCCCTAGACCACTCGTCCCTCGTGGTCTGAGGATGTATAAGTACCGTGTGCTAACCGATTGCGCCACTGCAGCCGCGCTGGTCTGGGGATAGGTAGTGCCGCCTGGCCGTTCACTGCACTGTGTTCGCGCCTCGCGTCGACCGTTGCATTCATAGACCATTGACCGTTCAAGGCGAAAGGGTTGCCACCTGTTGGCAGACACGTTGAACTACTGTTGGGCAGATAAAAGCGTGACAAATCTGGCGCGCTACCAGAAACAATTTAGAAACAAGAATGCAAACAAGTCAGAGTGGCATACATGGAAATGGCTAGCACTGAGGTTACGCATACTATTTCAGGTCCTTGAAGTTTGAGAGTGTGAGGGTTCTTGCAAAGTTGTGAACATAATGGATCAAGTGGATAAGGTGAGCAAGTCCAATACGTATTGTTGTGTTCCACAATGCAAATCATTACATAGGAGGGAACCTGAAGTCAGCTTCCATCGCTTCCCGAGATATAAATTACTCTCGAAAAAGTGGCACAACATTCTAAAAATGGGCAAGAAAGCATCAAGGCACATGAAGGTATGCAGCAAGCACTTCAAGAAGAATGATTATATCCTTTCTGGTATGTATGTATGGGTGAAGCTTCATATAATTATTGGTGTTCCCAGCATGTAATTCAACCATATTGTTTTCATACACAGAATTATAAATTGCCTATCTACATGTATAATTTAGCATGTAATGCAGAAGATAAAATTAAACACCCTTGAGGCATTGTTTGTATCTAAATCATGTGCACATAAGGGATGTTAAAATGTATTTGGTATTTATATAGAAGAAGCCCCTGAGCACAAATTGGAGAACAAATATATGGACTGGACTTGTTGAAGCTTCCCTAGAAACCTCTTCCATTTCTTTGGGGAATCACATGCTGATCTTTATATCCAGAAGAAGACCATCAGATAACGGATGTGGTTTACCGAAATTTCAAACAATTATAGACCCTACATATGCTTTATATATTGTTTTACTCACAAACGTGCTGAACAACAATTACTGCTGTGCACTTGTTTTTCAACAACAGGTCAGATTGGAAAGGCATGCAAGTGAATTTAGCAGAAATAAACGAGGAAGTAACTTCTGGATGTGAAGGATGACCAGAACAGAAAATTGGTGCACACCAAAGCATCAGCCATTAATGAGCATTGGTGCTCCTTGGTACTCATCAGTGCACAAATATGCATTATAGTGGTGGATCCTTGGGCCATGTGTGCCACAGCCACACCAGACATACGGTCTCTCTTTGAGTGAAAAGGGCTGCCCCTCAGGATGCTTGAGTGCACCCACCCCCACTCAGGTGTTTATCTGCTGAGAGAATCCCTGAAAGGTAGAAAAAGGTGCTCCCTCTGGATGCATGAAACCTCTCCTCAAAAAAGCATTATTTGCAGGGCAAGAGGAAATGAAATCAAATACAGCACCTGAATACCACAGGGCGTCAAAAACACGTCATGAACAACATGTCAAACCAAAAGGGAACATGGCAAACACGTCAAACAACCATGACACACACATATCTAACATGACTGGAAAATGTAACTGAAAAATGCATTATTATCTTTCAGTTGTGGTCAAATACACATATGTTACACCCTCCTCCACACAACCACTCCATCAGTATACAGCTGGAACATGCATTACATTCGGTCGGTGCGGAAGAAACAATAGTGCTCTTGGCCAATGTCTTGCATTCGTCGAGTCTTTATAAGATGACCGCGAATTATAGTTTCAGTGCCTCACAGTCACGACAACAAAGTGTATGAAACATCCACACCACCTAAGCGAACTGCAAGAGAGGAATGCAAGTATGGAGCCAGCAGACCACCAGTCTAACCTAAAATGAAGCAACATGATTTAGCTGGTGAATTATCACGATACCAATACGTAACATTTTCATATAATGACGATATATTCTCAGTAAACACCCCACTCATGCAAAGCATGAGTGGGGTATTTACTATGCTATTTATATTTTCAATTACTTATGCATAATACATCTTGTGATATCAACATGTGTGATACTGACCTCAAAAACATGTGAAAGAACTTCCACACTGTGCATGTTGCAGAACCGAACAAGCAGCCCACTGTCTGTAGCTCAGACGTTGATGCCAAAACCCAGAGTGCAATGGCCACACGCTTCTTGAGACAGCTGGCAGGAGCACTGTTGTTGTCATGTGGTGCCATGTCTGGTGCCACCAGTCCCACCACATACTCGAAGGTCTCCGGGACATCTGTGTTGTGAGTGAATAATTAAATTATTTATAAATAAATATATATATATATATATGCAGATATATAAAAATATATATCTATATATACATATATATATATATATATATATATATATATATATATATATATATATATATATATATATATATATATATATATATATATATATATATATATATATATATATATATATATATATATATATATATATGTATATACATATATATATATATATATATATATATATATATATATATATATATATATATATATATATATATATATATATATAAAATGTATATATTTATTTATAAATACATACATACCTACATACATATATAGGTTTTTTTTTCTTAAAAGGTATTTTTTTTCTTCTTTCATAATTTCTTTAAAATTATGTTAGGTTAGGTTAGGTTAGGTTAGATTTTCCTATTTAATTATTAATTATCATACTATTTGTTGGAAATCGTGAGGCCAAGACGAGCAGAAGCCGACTCCTGTCAATATCACTTTGGAGTCTGTTTAACAGTGCGAAAATGGGTCTATATCAGAACCTCTAATACTCGAAACCGATAATGCTTCAGAACCTGTAATACTCAAAACCTATAATGCTTCAGAGCCTCTAAATTGTCGTCTTTGGGGGAATTTTCAATACCTATAATACTCAAAACCTATAATGGTTCAAACCATATAATGCTTGGAACGTATAGTTGTTCAGTATATCTAATATCCAAATGCTATAATGCTTCAAAGCCTCTAATACTACGTCCTGGGATGCTTCAAAACATATAATGCTCAAAACCTATAATGCTTCAAAACCTATAATGCTCAATTCCTATAATGCTTCGTTTCAACTAATATTGAGAAAGTATAACTCTCGAAGCAATTAATGCTTCAAAACCACTAATGCTCAAAGCATATAATACACAGAATCTATAATGCTCAGAGCCTATAATGCTCAAAACCTATAATATCAGCTGACGACTGCATGCCATAATCGACCGTACGGTTCACTCCACGTCTCCACCGTAGTCTACCAATGGGAGACACCGTGCGAAAGCTTCCAGGTGCATCCGCTAGAGCGGCGACACATGTGAGTGTAGGACATGGATTGCTCACCGCATTGGCCGCGTTCATGCATTTGGCTCGTGAAGAGCGGGAGATTCGAGTGGATGCTCCCGGAATTGAATTACTTGTCGGTGATTTCTAAGCTGAGTCACTGGTTTTACGAATAGGTAATTTCAGTGTATAGGCAGACCACACCAGGGGCGGATCCAGTTTTATAGGGGCAGGGGCCGATTACTCCGCCTTGTCCGCGGCCGGGCTGAAGGAGAAAAGATCGCACGCTCGTGGTGCTCCCTTGCATGGAATAGGTATGCTTACGCTGAAGACCACTAATCAGTGGCGTCGCCACAAAGTTCTTCCAGTGGGGCAAAGATCAAAAGCAGCCTCCTGCCCCACCCCATAAGGGGCCTCCATGATGTTAGAGTCTCCTACTGTTTTTTTGTTGTTGTCTCATGGTGTTCTGTAAATTGAAGGGTTGGCATAAATGAGTACTTAACCTACATACCAAGAATCGCACAAACCATTTGTCGAACATTTGTCTCCCATCAGGTTCGATTTATTCATCTCCACTTTTGCATTCTTGTACATGATGCACATGGCACAGGTGATATATGGATGCTCACGAGACCGTTTGGCAACGCACCGAAAGGACGGCTACCGTGACGATGTGCCTTGGGTGGGTATTGGGGAAGTCGAGGAATGTTGAACCTATTATCACTTAGGAGGACCTGGAGCGCATGGGGTGAGACAGACTGATTATTTGTACACATATTCCGAATTGGTGATCTTTTGGGAATTTAAGTCGCATCAGAATTGTTCTCAAGCAAATTTAAATTATTGATATTTTGAGTTGTTCTGACGTATCGCCCCTGTCTCAACGTACCCCAGGCGTGGGGTAAGTTGATCCTATTGGTGGGAATTGTTGATCAGAAGTCTTATTTATGGAAATAAATGTTGTGACGACTACATGTGAGTGTTACTTTTAGTGCTGCAGACTTTTATAGGGTAGTTTTTTCCCTGGCCGTGGGAAATCTAGGGATAGACCAATCGCTTCCGCTTTGTATACCCCAGAACAGTAGGTGGACAGCTCACTCGTTAAAACTCCGTGATGAGTGACTTCCCGGGCTGGATGCTTCCTCGGCCCGCCAACTACGTTGAGTCGCGACAGGCGAACGCCAGTCCGCTCCGAAATCGCAAAGACGTGATGGTTCTACCCTCGTAGTCCGAGTCTAGGTCGAGTCTCCAGTCGAGTCTCGAGCCCCCGTCTCGAGCTCCCGGTTTATTTTCATTTGCACTCATATATATACACACGAGTCCGCCCACGTAAATACATTGACGGCGTACAACCCGCACTGCTATTGGCCGGTTCTACATAACACGCCAACCCGCAAGTGAACCGGGCCGTGATTGGCCCGACACGCCAGCATTGCCCTCGCTGGATGTTGCTGACTGTTGATTCGCCGCTGGTCATGGGTTCAGTTCTAATGCACTTCTCGCACGCTATAGGTTTTTTGTTTGGCCGCCCTGCCGCGCGGCCGGGTGGCAACCACCGGGGACTTGTCGAGGTGGCCTGCCGGTGGCGGCGGGGGGTTTGTTGTTTTTTTTTTCTCCCCCGACCTCCGGTTTTTTTTTTTTTTTTTTTTTTTTTTTATTTTTTTTTGGCTGTTTTTTTTTTAATAATGGGGGGGGCGGGTGGCTTTTTTTTTTTTTTTTTTGGGGGGGGGGGGCCCCGGGCCTCTTTTTTTTTTGTTTTTTTGGTGTTTTTTTTGTGCCCCCCTCCCCGGGGCCATTAAGTAATTTTTAGAGGCTGTGTTTTTTGTTTTTTTTTTATTTTTTTTTTTTTTTTTTTTTTATTTTTTTGTTCCCGGCGTTTTTTTTTGGGGGAAAAAAAAAATCGGGAAAAAAAAACAACATTTATCCGCAAGTGCCGAGCAAAGATCGATAGAAATGTGAAATACATGGATGTAGGCCATGTATCACCGTTTTTCAAAAATCACTGTCCGACTGGTTTCGTCTGTCAAAGAGGGGAGAAAAGGCAAGCGCTGGAGCGCCTTAGGATTGTCGCGGTCGCCACCCCTCCCAAATCCCCTCCCTGGGCAGCAGAGTAAACAGGGGAACACCACAGTGCGGCGGCACGGTGCTATGTGTGCGCAGCTTCGGCTAGACCGCAGGTCTCCGCCCGTCCCATGTGCCCTACCAGCCGAATTTACAGCACAGTGCCCGAAGATGTTTCGGATGACCTGTTGTTGATAGTGTAGAGGTAGCATGTCACTGGACATGAAATACTAATTTAGGTGGTTGTTTCGAATCATACTATCCGCATGTTACTTTCTGAAAAATGTCGTACTGTGAAAACACTACTGTGAGCATCGATCAAGTACCGCCTCATGCTCGTTGCACAGGGGTGAAGTTGTGTATACTGGGTGGCCCCGGACCCCGAAGGCGTCCTTCCCCCATCAAGTATTTTAGTCTTTAACATGGAACTGTATGGGACGGGACACCTCAAATCGACATGGATCCCCACTATGCATCCCAAGCATTACTACTATGCATCCCAAGACACCACAAATCGTGCTGTGAAGTTACACCCTTTGCGTGCGATAGCATTGAAATGTATTTACATTCCAAGGGCGGATCCAGGAATTGTGGGCAGCTGTCATGGCCTGGTGGGCCGCCACTCACTTTCTGTAAGGGGCGCCTCTGGCTGAAAAATTCGAGTGGGTGCAATGCACTCGAACCTACTCAGAGGGGCGCCTTTTTCCGGCCGGAGGGAGTCACCTTCCCATGGGGGGGGGGGGGCGCATGCCCCCAGTGCCCCCCGATCCCCATGTTACATTTAACGTATATTTCATTGCACACATTTATCTTCAATTTCATACCGCAACGCTGTAATAACATTGCAAAACTTGCCCAGAAGCACTCATTTGACTAGATAGCAGCACGTGATCCGTGCTTGGACCTGGAGTTCCGCCACTTTTGTTCGTGCTGTTCGTGCTGTGCCACCAGTTCTGCTATGAGAAACGAAATGGGAGTATGTTGATCAGTCACGGCCTGAACTTCCGTTTGTCAGGTTTGTCCGTTTTCATGGAGCTCCGTTGGTCAGCTGAGACATGGATTTCCGTTATTGAGGTACGATGTGAGCCTTCCTTGATCTGGTACACAGGCCGTATGGTGTAGGCACGACATTGGCTTCTCTTCCACCAGTCTGATATCGTTCTCTGCTGAATCAGCATGACAGTCCACATTAAATTCCTTGACCATGGGAACGTGCCAAGTTTCGTGGACAATTGGACACCAACATTTCTTATGCGCATCCTACCAGGGCCTCCTCTAACATGTTAAGTAGGTGGGATTCGTCCCACCTAGTGCCGTGAAATCCCACCTAGTGGAGCGAAAAGTCCCACCTAGTCAAATGGAGTTTCAATGGAGAAAACGACCAAACAGAACTGTATTATAGTTATGTTAGCGGAAATGATTCTTCCTTGGAACGATGCATTGTTTCCAAGAACAAAACATGCACTTTTATTGCTTGCATTTTTGCAATTTGCTACCATGGTAGCAAGTTGGCAGCACTTATATTGAGGTCAAAGCGACGAGGATGGTTCAAAGTGGCATGTTTCTGTTAAAAACTCATGCTATAAAGCCACCAATTGGGTCTATTACAGTAACGTGCATATTTTCCCTAGGTGGGGGGGGGGGGGGCGAACGGATTTGGAGGGGGCCCACCTACCCCCATTTAAAAAAATCCCATTTCGACCACTACTTTATAAAAAGGGCTGATTTACATTTTTTTAATAAAATAATTATTAGCTAGCTATCCTGTGGAGGAGGGTCAAGTCTACCACCATCGTTTCTGAATCACCGGATTTCAACCCTAAATCCCCTCGCCCGGTTCGAAGGTTTTTCTTTTAGTAACCCTTGATAAGTCACCTCGCACTGCTGAAATTACATGTCTACAAATCGTTTTAAAACAAAAAAATTCTCATTTCAGGCATTCTAGTTCATAACGCCCGGTCGTCACCACGCCAATGTTCGTGCTTGTGTACACCCGCCTTGCGCATTCGGTGCATTCGCCACACTTCGTGCGATTCTACGGTTTCTGCTGGGCCTCCTATATACGTTTAATTAATTGCTCCGGCATCATAGACTTCCGCCATATTTGACGTTATGGAATGCTTCGTATGGTTGTGCGCTGGGAAAATTCGATTAATGCAATTCGATTATTAGTTCTCCTTCCCACATTTTCTGGTGGTTAAGAAGTCCGGATGCCCGCTGAGCTTTGACGCACCTGTTGGCTAAATATGTTCCCAGATTGACTACGGAACCGAGGCCCTGGCTACGTGTTCCCTTTTTGGACACGTTGCGTTTTATTCGCACATGGATGCTTCAGGGTTCCAGCCCATTCTTGTTATGGGCCCGGTACATTTCCGAGAACCCAGCTCTTGTTAAGGTTTATTGATTTTTGTGCACCAATTTTTTTAAAGGCGCGTTTTCGAAGTCCCCGATTTGTATACTTAGTGCCCGTTCTTTTTGTTCCTGTTTAGGATCACTGCTTTTTGCGGGCCCCAGCCTGTTTTTAAGGCCCTCATACGGTATCATGGCACCGGTTTGCTGTCAGGGCCTCCGGTGTTTTTTTTAGAGCTCTGTGTTTATTTAGGGCTTCAACGCATGCTTTAAGGCCCTGTCGCTTATTGCCAGACTCGGTGCTCCTTGGAGGTCCCGGTGCATTTTCGACCTCCCCTTGTGCTCTCAGGGTCCCACTGTGTTTATTTGTGACTCTTGGCGTACATTTGTTTGAACCCAGCACCATTTTGATGTTTCCGGTGCGATTTATCGGGGTCCTTGCGCGACTTTTCGGGCTTAGGTGTGTGATTCTGGTGACCTACCCAGTCGCTCGAGTTTTGCTGGACTCTGACACGAATTTTGGGGACCATGTCGGTATGTTTTTGAAGTATGAATCCCGGCCTGGTTTTTCCGCCCTCCCCCCCCCCCCCGCCGGGTGCATGCTATTGTGTCCCGCGGTGATGTTTCGAGCTCCGGTGCATCTTTTTCGGGATCATCGCGATTTTTTTAAGTCATCTGGTGCTATGTTTGGGGCTCCAGAACGTTTGTCCTGGCTCCGACATTTATTTTGTGGAATCCCTCCTTCCTAAAAATTGCATCGAGACCCTGTGGGGTCCCGATGAGATTTTTGGGGCATTCTGTGCATATGTGAGACACTCGACGCCAATGTTTTCGGAGCTCCGTAGGGATTTTTTTTTGAAGTCCCGACTCAAATTTGTGGGACCGGGATTTTGGTCCCGAGCATGATATTTGGGGGGCCCAGTGCAAGTTCGTGGGGCGCGTTGTACTTAGCTGAGGCCCCAGCGCGATTTTCAAGAATCCCGGTGAAAAATTTCGGGCCCCGGCGCGACTTTTCTGGGGCCTGCTGTATTAATTTGGAGCCCTCAACGCGAATTCTGGGGTTCCCGACGCGATTTGTTGGAGACTCAGCGCTATTTTTGGGGGGCACTGCAGCGAGTCTTGAGAGCCCACACATCTCAGGAGGGAGGGGCACTTGCCCTTTAGTACGCCACTGTGGCTGCTCAACGATATTTTTTTACTGATGGCATCCTCCAGAGTTGAAAACCTCTTCGTTTTGACATCATTGTTCAAGATATATCGATATATGCATAGGGGAAGGCAACCCAAGGCGTATAAGGCCTTGCGATAATGCAAATTTTGTGTTCCGCAAAATACAACTATCCACCCCAGCGAAAACGCAAGATGGTCAAGGTTCATGTTATTCAAGAATGTTTTGGAAGCAGACATTCATAACGCTTGCTGATTTACTACTCGGATAATTTGTGATGACACATAGCCTGTGAAGCCCATTTATTGGCTAGATGGGCTTCTAGTATTTTTGGTGATTCTATTGTATGGATATTTTTACTATATAAAAGATTAAGTATAATTTTGCTGCGATCATACACAGGCATTTTAATTTCCGAGTCTTGGGGGACACGAAAGAAATTGAAGGGGACAAATCGTCACTTTTCACAAACTGGTGGACATGTCCCCCAGCCCCGGAGATTGCACCCATGATGACAAGTAATGCCTGATCAATATGGGGTTTGATATTTCTGTGCGATAAACATGAGCGCTTGATCCAAAATCAGCACACACAAGTGCCCTAGAACCAGCCTTGACCCACATTGACCCCATGTGCCTGTGTTGATCTCTGGTCAGTAAAAGTAAATTGTCAGCTGGCCAAAAGTGGTCCAAACCGTTAATTCATAGAGTAACCTTTGGTGCTGGATTCGAATTCAGTTTTCATCGTTACGCACTAAGGCCAATGTGTTTAGAACCCAAAAACCAAAATAAAATATTCACCCTCCGTGACTTGATCTGATCTGCACAGGAGCACGCTAACGCTATTGGATCATACCACCACTCAATGGACTTCAAATTGAACGAAGAACATGGTGATATTTATTTCACAGGGGAATCATGCATAGTTTGCATCCAAACCTGACAAGTGCGAAATCTGCCAAACTAGTTACCGAATAATTGTCACAGGTGAGCAACGTGATATTACATGACGCATTTTACACCAAACGTTCCGCAATTAATACCTGCAGGTATGCACATAAGTTGGGCCCGCTGGGCCAGCATGGCAAAAATGATCATTGGTGCAGAGGAATAACGCAAAAAGGGCATCACGTCTCTCATACTCGACTCACCTTTGTCAGATCATGGCGTCCAGGCAATTATCTGGCTCAGATTGAGAAGACGCCTGTCGAAGTTATCATTCACGAGGAAGGGAATTATTTTCAAATTATGACTCCAAGGATCAAGGCTTTGCGACCCTAAAGCATGTTCGCAGAAAACATATGATGAATTGCTTGGCAGAAGCAAGGACATGCCGAGGAAATTAAGTAAAAAGCATTCGTCTGGTGGACCAGGCGCCATCTCCTTGGGGCAGCATCACCAATTGATAAAAATCAATCGGGTGAGCTCAAACCTTACAAATGGCTAAGATTTGCCAGCGAGGTCACTTTGGCTGAAAAGGAAGGGAGAGAAGAGGCTACAAGAGACCGTTCCTGTGGAAACGCCATTCTGGGGGACGCAGAGGCACAGCCAAGGTGGTAGCTCCCTCCCCCTTGGCAAACAAAAATACACTAGAGCAAGCAATAAATTGTGAGATTTTTAAAACTTAAACCCTAAATTTTCGTTTCACCGAACACTTTCCCTTTTTCGAAACATCTTTATTTAGTCGAGCCTCCCATAGGAAATTCCTGGCTGCACCCCTGGAAGGACGTACCCTTAGTGTAAGCAACCTCAAGATCCCAGGGTATGCTTTAAGACATTTTCACCGAGGAAACGATGATGACAATATATTCCGAAAACGAGGTATTTGGTCGGGAAGTGTGAATTTAACCCTAAATTATTAGCTTCTCAGATGGTTAGCACAATTTTCGTCTCCAGCTAGCATATCGACAAAGCCATCCGCCAATGCGCGAAGTTATCCGAGTGAAGTCATCTTAGCTTTAGCTTCCGATTCCGCAAGAAAGATCACTTTAAATGCATTCTAGCAGTGATGCCGAGTAAAGCATGCTGTGTACCCCAACAATAATTACATTTGAAGTATTAGTAGTTCGGGAGGAATGACCAGAAAAATTACGAACATGTGCTCTAGCCATACCTACATCAGTGAAGTGTCACGATGCCGCGCTTAGCCTTGAAGATTTGCTTTATTTTAAGAAGCCTGGTATTTAGGGAGAGTAAGCAGTTTTAGTAAGATCGTCAAGGGAGTGCGACGCCCCTTTGCTCGCGCAAAGGGAGGGCGCAGCACCCCAGCGCCACACTGAAAACATTTTTATCCGAGGACAGGGAATTTACCCGACCAGTGCGAATACGATGCGCATGGTTATGCGTTATGAGCGTATTCATGATCCCGGGCAAAATAATCACTCGCAGTCTTACTCGCCGTTCTCCAAATAATCCGCATTTCATTACAATATACTATTGTCACACGAGATCACCGCCCGCCCCATTCGAGTAAAGCATTCACCCGGCATGAACGTTCCAAAATATCCGTTGTCAACGATATCGTGTACTCGCCAGCGCAAATATTTATCCGCGTACTACTCGCTGGTATTGGGCATTCGAACAGCGCGGGTAGAAACCGATGATGCGAGATTGTTGAAGCAGCTGCAGAAAGGTTTTCCTTCATCGGGTTAAAACTTGCGATGCGCCCGCCATATTTAATTTTCCCGCTCGACGGTCGGTTGGTAAAAGCGCAGTGTTGGGGGCAGGAGGTTTTCGTGCGTTGGTGTTTGAAGATGGCTGAGACCTGATCGTACCGGGTGAGTGGTGTGAGCATGCGTTGTCCTTACTATTAAGGGAACTAGCAACATGAAGTCAATAATTTAGTGTTTGTTGCATTAACCCATATTGTAGGAGGGAAGAATGAAGTGCGTAGCAATGGTCTCTGCTCATGTAGCAATGGTCTCTGCTCAATTCACTGCTCATGTTTTCGTGCCGAAACTGTACTGTCGGTAAGTGCAGGATATTTGTGCTCTAATCCACATAAGCGGATGTTTAGTAAGTTGCTTTCACTCATTACACATTTGAAAATACCAAATACCTACCTTATCATCAGTTTGTGCTATTTTTTTTCAGTTGATTCCTTTTTTTAAATGTGAGAAATGCGCAATAGGTAGGTAGGAGAAGAGGGGATTTCCGAACACTTAAGACATGCAACAAATAGCTCTACTGCTGATTCTGTATGGCTGAACCACCAATTGTACTGTGTTTTCTGAACACAAAAATGAACAAGCTATCCATATTGAATCAGTTCCTTTCAATGAAAATAATTTAACCATTTGCAAAGAGCAACTTTAAAACAGATAATTATTTCGTAGTGGTGTGCCATATTCCGAACATGAAAATGTGGTTGTGCAGGATTACTTGACTGTGGCTGTTGTGGTACTACAAGTTATTAGTAGCTGCTAAAAATACTGGTTGTAACTGAAGAAAAAAAATCCACGGTCATTTCCTTTCCGTTTTCCTAAGCTGACTGCTCTCAGAAGCCAAAACTGACACCCATTGACTTTGCTAGCGCTACAAATGAAGGTAAGTTTGTCTTTAAGGGTGTTTTTTTAAATATATTTTTCTTTCGAATACCCTGTTTATGAAGGTGACGAAGATGATGGGACCACTTATTTTCTGTGCAAATGCTTACCTTTTCAGGTTGTGAGCAAAGTAATGTCAAAAGGGCTTTGAGATAGATAACCTAGCATAAAAGAAAGGTGAAAAAGCAACATAACCTAACCTAACCTAGCCTAATTCTACCTTTGGAGAAAATAAAAATCCAAAAATATATTTAGAAGAATGTCAAGCAATTTCTTCTCTGAAAGTTCTCAAAATTGAACAAGAAACCTAACCGAGCCTAACCTAACAGCATTAAAATATTGGGTTTTCGTTAGGTGTGAGATGTCGAAACGAGTCCACTAAGATGTCGAAATTCCCCATGGAAATGATGTCCTTTATAACATCGTTGAAGTCTTTCAAACCCCAATTTTGAGCCCATAGCCTGCTTATATGTGCATCTTTTTCATTTATTTTAGGAGACACCTAATATATGGATACTTATGTTTGTCTAGGGATGCTTATGTTAATGAGCATGCCAAGAATGTCATACTATCAGCAAATTGTATTGAACAGTGGACCATATGGGTAATTTAATTACTTGAAATCACGTTACGCACAAGATGTTTATGTATCACAATATGTCATGAGCATACGCATGATACTTACACACAAACCACCATTAGAAGCAAGGCATGGGGTCTTCATAAACATACATCAAGAGGCATGATGCCATTACTTATTTGGGAAGGATGTCTCCTCATTGTTCAATAGGTGGTGTATTCCACCTTATTTTACAAATAATTTATCACTGTAACCTAACCTAACCTAACCTAACCTAACCTAAGCTGCTTTTGAAGAAGAAAAAAATCCACAAAAAAATGTATTAAACCTTTTGGTATTATTGTGCTTTAAGGTGGTAATAAGGAAAGTGTTTGCATGCATTTGCCCACATAAAGGAAACAAATGGGTTAGGTTAGGTTAGTTACATTTTTTAAGCTGAAAAATTCAAGAATTTTATTAATTAAGAAACAATAATTTGCACAGAACACAAGTGGTCCCATCATTTTAGTCACCTTCATAAACATGGTATTGTGAAGAAAAAAACACATTTTAAGGCATATTTACCAAGAATAATTGGTAGAACTATGCGATCGGACCTTTGCATTTTGGTAGGGAAAGGTCCATCTTTTATGAATACTGCCATCTTTTTTGTTATTTATGTGCTGAACATGCTAGGAGACTTCCAAAGGTAGGTGGTTTGGAAACCGAACATGTTTGGATACCCCTGCTTCCCCTACCTACCTACATGGAGGAAATGGATGAGCCCAAATAATGGATTTAGGGGAGCACACCCATAGGGTCCAATGTTGAAACATATAATTATTGGGAGGGCAAAGCAAACATTGATGGAGCAAATTATGGAATTAGCATATGAATTGCAAATTAGGAAATGAAGGGAGCTGAAGCAGCACCCTTCAAGATTGATCATTGGTGATGCCCCTGGATTGGCTTTTCCACAACTGCCCTCCCCCCCTACTCCCAGAATGAAAATTCATGTGTGTCCAGTTGTAGCACTAGCCCTGATGGAAAATTATTGATTGAGCCCCTGAAGTGGTATCTGAATCTCCATTTCTCGGAGAGAAAGCCCTGGTGGTGCCCATGAAATAGCACCTGCACACCCAAGTGCCATCTCACTTGAAGGAATATGTCCAGTGAAGCCCTGAATTTATACCTCCACAGCTGCTCCCTAGACATAATTTATTGCTCACACCCCTGAATGGGCACAACAAAAACCCCTTCTAAATTTCCCTTGTTATGCCCCAGGGCTCATTTAGTGCACTCGACTGAATTTGTATCGGTATTTTTGAGTGATGTCACCAACAGCTGACTGGAAGTCAGCTCCCCAGTGACTTAAAATACCTTGTTGATATAAAGAAAGTGTGAGGGGCAATACTTGAATATTACCTAAAGGTGTACTCACACCACATTTGTATGATATCAGTTGGAGCACCTGGCTCAGCATGTCCGATAGTTCCTGGGCCGAAACAGGCTGTACCAGTGGCATATTTAGAAATTGGCCAAGTGTCAGGGAGGCAAAGTCACAAAATTGGCCACGTTGCCAACATTTTCATTTCTTTGCTGTGAAATAAAGCAACACAGCTTGTGATGTTAGTGAAATTGGCCACTTATTGTATTATTTTTATAGGCTAACCCAAATGGGCACCTTACTAAGCAATAACACTTAGCAATCTTACTAAGCAATAACACTTCGTGATTTGATGAGCGTATTACTGGCTCAGTGAAGCCTGCAAGCTGTGGGAACAGGGTGTTGTTGATATTTTAGCATTATTTTGCATTATGCATTACTCTACTTCAACCCCCCCCCTCCCCGTTGGTGATATTTTGCAACCCAAGGAAAATTTCCAAATTTAAGGAGAACCAGCGTATGGAGAATTGTTTTTCCATTTCAGTTCTTTTTGTGTGAGGGAGGATGGAGGAACGACCCACCTTAATTTATCACATAATTGTCATCAAAATGTCAGCAGCAGTTCATATTGTGTTTGCGTTTGAACGTCATTGTATGCCTATCGTATCGATTTTTCCGACGTCATTGTGAGTTTGGACGTCGTCACCTCGTACCAGTCACTCTAGGAATAATGAATCTGGACACTGCCAAACAGCATCACGCTGTCATTTGCGGCCTCACTGGTTCGATACAAAATAAGAAGTGATGAACAAACACGGTTGGTTTCTGTAATTATGGAGGATAGACAAGTGGCATGTTACCTACATGCAATAGTTAGTGGACTCGCCAAACATTTTTGATGGCACTCATGCGATTAGTCGTGTTCAGTGAACTTATAAATTCCAATATCCGCTGTTCCAATCAGCTAGGCGCTGTTTTATTTCCGTATAGTATGAAGGGTATTTCATCTTACGACCGACCGACCGGGCTGACCGGGCTGACTTCACTGACTGGACCAGGGTGCGATAAAAATAGGCCGTTTCCGGATGTTTGGCATGCAGAACATTATCCTCTTCAAAAAAATATTCTCTGTTTTTGCCAATTTTGAGGTTGAATGTTGCTTTACAATGAACTGCTCTGTGAGGTGTTGAATATGCACTGGAAAGTGTAAACTGAGATTCTGATGTCATAGGTTTGAAGACAAAATATCTCCTTACTTGGTTACCCAACAATTTTCCTCTCCATATCCAGGATTGCAAAGCACAAATCCAACCCTGGACCGAACTGACCGACCAACCGGGACTGACCAGGCTAACCAGACTAAATGGCTGACTGGACTACTGACCAAACTGATTGATGTACTGCTACTCTTCCTCACTTTGAGTAGTCCCGACCAAAAGCAAGCAAGGTACTTGGTTTAGGAACCGACGGTGGCCACGATGACTGCTGAAACTCCATAGGCATCTATGGCACCCAAAAGCTTCCAGACATCAATTACAGCCTTCGCACTTTTCGCAGATGTGGGAGGAACTGGCCAGGGTGAAAGGGGACAACCGTGGAGGTGATGCATTTCGAAGGGAGTGTCGCTCCCGTCTAGTAAACATACTAGAAAACGTACCAGGTACGATACCCACGCAATGTAATCTACTAATTCGCATGTCTTGAAATACTAGGTATTTCAAGAGATGCGACATTCGGTGCCTGTGCGCCTCTAAACACCTAAATCATGATCCGGACGCGTGCTAATGGCTTTTAATGTGATCCGTTTATGGTCCAGATCCGTGTCTAGCGACCATGTGATGCTTAGAGTTGTCTCGGGTAGAAATCGCACCTGAAGCTCTTTTCATAATTCCATGTTTCTCGTGTGAACATTCGAGCCGAGTAATTCGACTGGGCGAACAGCCGCATGCGTATCGTATTCAAAGCATGTCGCAATAGTGCCTTGCTAACCTGTGCTTGGTTTACTTTAACGTAAAGAGCGCGACGTGGAATAGCTTGTTGATGCATTTAGCATTGGCACTGATGGGCCTTTGGAAATTACACCCCCTGGTGGGACCGAAGGGTCATATTCACCTCCACTAACATGATCTAGGAGAATTAGCCAGGCGAGGTTTGGCGGGTAGATAGTCCCATGTATATCATACTTTTGACAAATTTTGGATCACTTGGGTCCGATTCTCCAAAGTTAAGATCAAACGAGGTCAAAATGTATAAAATCGAACTTTTGGGTCCATTTAGGTTACGTCATAGTTCCACAATTGACCTCGTTGAACTCGTAATTGACTCGCCATTCAATTATCAGTATACGGATGACGGAAAACCACGATGTGCCACTTCATCCGGCGGATATTTCGAAGACATTGCGAGGGTGGGTCAGATTTCCCCATTGTTCTGAAGCCGATTTAGTTTTGTTGCCATATGCAAAAATAATTTTGAAGAGATGTAGATGTTGTCATGAAAAATGACTACTTTGAAGGATAGGTAGGTACCTTATTTCGAGATTGCTCCCAAACCAACTGTTAGCGAATTCACTTCCATGGGTGCATTCTTCCTTCCGAGTTTGGTGGGGACGGGGGGACAAAGTTGGCAACATATTTAATGGAATTGTGCAAGTAATGTGCACTTTTAATCCACCCCCACCCCCACATCTCCCAATAAGAATAAACAAATTTAAAGAAAAAACTACCTGTTGGAAATAGTGGAGAATATAAAGAACATACATCCCCGAGAAAATACATCATTCCTGCTGTTAAAATTATGTATTTGGCTCCATTTGTGTTTTAAAATGTTTTGTTCGGATTGGGTTGGGTTTCCAATGCGGTGAAAGGTAACGCCAGACTGAAACTGCCATAGACTTTAAGGAAGTATGTGGGGCAGCCTCAAACCTTCCTCAACGGGCAGAAAGCTTCCCCAGTTGGACAAGCGTTTCGGATATACTCCCTCCACAGGTACCCCACATGTTCTACATTTAATGTTATTTATGTTTCTAGGCTAGAAATATAGTTTCGTAGTCCAGTAATATGATTGATTTTGTGGTCATTTTGTACTTCATTGTTCACGAAAGTACCCCAAGTTCTTTGAACGAGGTCTCCAAACCTGCCTTAAATTTCCCCACAGGAGTTAAATCAATTATGACACAAGTGAGACAGAAGCGGCTGCATGAATATTTGCTTCGTCAATGCTGTGCAGTAGTTAGAGTACTGCACGTTGCAACCTGCATATGTGTTGTAAGTTAAGAGGCGTAGACGTACAGCGATGTATTGTAAGTGTTTTCCCGTATGTTGCTGATGAAAGTAAAGCTTCAGAAGAGATGCAGCACAAAATTTTGTTAGGTGTCAATTTGCACCCAATTGGTGAATTTGACAATTACGGAATTGACCTACCCCTTATACCACTAGTGGGTGTGTTAAAGTGCTTATGTAATTGCGCGAGATGTTAGTATGTGATCATTGTTTGTTGTCATACAGGACGCAGCGTGGAGGGGCTTGTTGGTGGTCTCAAAGAGCTCGAAGGAGTATTCGCCTACAACGCTCAAGAAACATGCTCTCACCCGGTACTGCATGTGCGGGATGACAACCGCACATAACTGTACGTGGAGGGCACCATGTGTATGTCCCTGTCATCCGACGATGTGCAGCAGCTCATTTCGTAGGGTGTTGCCTTCACTGTGTTCGGCCAAAAACTCACACACCGCCGTGAAAAACACGGCAACTCTACTGTGTGTTTACGTACTGGAGACGGATACTTGCAGCAAGCTGCCTAGAGAGCTGGCAGCTCAAATGGGGCGCCTCTTCCCTGTGGTAACAGTCCCCAAGTAAATACAGACAACCTCGTCTGTGCTACCCAGCTCTTTCGTCAGAAGCATAGGTAACTCTCCCGACCCGTTTACTGTGCCAGTGGCAAGCGCAGAGTACATCAGTTGTTTATGTTGCATAGACCTCCAAGACCATAGAAAACAGGCCACCTTGTCTGGGGTAACCATTTCGTTCGTTGGTAGAAACATAACATGTAGAAACAGAAACCAGCTCGGTTGTTACACTACTGCCGTTGGCTGTGCACGTAGTTAGCAGAGTGCGGCGCATTTGTTTTGTGTGGCTCTTCGGTGACTGCCTTAATTGAACTAAGATCCACGAGATGCGAAAACGTCTGCTTCCTCCGAGCTCATAGCGAAATGTGTATGCATTTGTTTAAAATACATATGTTTAGATGTGTTCGCCTTTGTCTCGCAAAGTCCGAAAGTAAATACTTGACTCAAGTACTGCTCATGGTGAGAATGTTGGGGATAGATATTGCGATGCGTGACTCGGTATAATGTTGAGTGGCATTATTTCTGCGCCATAACGTCGCAAGGTGCACCCACAACCAACAGGTGAAAGTAGCCGTCCTACAGGGCGTCAAAACGTATTACGGATGATCGCATCCAACGGATACAGGTTAACCTGCTGTCGGCGGATACAATTATCCGCTGAACGAGTTTTTTTGTGTAAGATTGCATGGTATCATCCCGCTGTTGCCTGGTTTACCCGCAACCAGCTGATGAAAGCTACTATTCGCATGCGCAATGTCGAAGTATGAGTCAAAAGGTGTTGCGAATTAAGGTACCCGGCAGATGCAGATTAAACCGCAGTAAGCGTGTGAAATTTACTCCTCTACAGAGAGTCAAAACGTGTTGCGGATTAGGGTACTCGTCAGGTACAGGTTAACTCGCAGTTAGCGTGCAAAAATATGCGCTATAGAAAGTATTTTTGGCGGTGTTACCCGGCTGTGGAGGTTAATTACGAAAGCAAGCTCGCCGTAAGTGGGTACAATTACTCGACACTCACGGGTATACCGTGAGTGTCACCGACATCTACCCGCCCACTGAGGGTCAAAACGTGTTGCGGATAGGGGTACCTGCAGGCTTCGGGTTCACTCGCTGTCCTCGGGTAAAAATGTTTTCAGTGCACATACGTTCCGTCGCCCATGCTGCCAGACTGCAGATATGGCATCGCAGCCACTGTAGCGGCACCCTAAACGTTGCAGGAACACCTATGCAGTCTGAAAAGGAGCACCCCAGCCATTGTATAGGCAACCAAGCATTGTGCAGAGTGGCTCCGAGCCGTTAGGGCGCCATCAATCTGCAGAGTGTCACACGCGGCACTGCAAGTGCCTGCAGAGGGATCCCCAGACGTTGTAGGACATCCATGAAATGTGCAGAGCAAGTACTTCAGCTGTTGTAGGGGCACCCCATGAGATTTAGAGGCACGCAGCAGTTGTTTGGGCATCCCCGAAGGGAATAAAATTCCAGTAATTGTAGAGGATTCCTTGTCTTGTAAGAGCATCCTGTGCAGGACAGGGGACCTGGCCAGCAGTAATATAGCATCCCGTTCCATCCCAGCAGTTATGGGGAATCATAGCTTTTTGGGACCTCTGGTAGATAGAAAGTGCACCAAACCAGGGTCTGTTCTTTTGCAAAGTCAAACAACAGTATGTTTTTCGAGCACCAGCTCTCATATATTAGGCAAAAATGAAATATTCATTCTTAGGATATGCTCAGTTCGCGAATAGTATGTGTTTCGCCTCTTTGAAAATTCCCAGACTTTCCAATGGACCGTGTCTGATAATACAGAAGATATCCATGATTTTGAAACAAATTGGCCAAGTCCAAGGGTTTCATATGCAAGGTCAATGTTTTAGGTTTCCGAGTCTGATGGACAAGTATTGGTGATATTGTATGCAAATGTTACTATCTGCTGCATCAAACTGTCGCTAGACTAACCGATATGGGCAGACATGGACACGGTTACCACAAAGTGGCACCCTGCTGTGCAGTAGTGGCGACAGTGTTCGGTCCCCTCGGTGGGTGGCTATAAGTCCGTAGGGTCCAGTGGTGAGCTTTCATGGCGAATCCCGGGATTAGCGGCGGCGGCCGCCACATTAGCAGACCGCCTGTCGCTGGGGTGGACGGAATTTTGTATGCACCGCGGATGGTACAAAGGTGGGTTGATGGAATTTGAAACAAAGACGCGGTCCCACGCCAGACTACCGGCTGCCTTTCATGTTTCCATTCGAATATGCAGTCAGTACTCACATGTGCTAATTTATGGTAGTAATGGGGAGGGGAAAATACATTCCATGCGAACAGAAGTCGTGGTGAGCAGTCACCTGTTGTGCACCATAATATTGGACGTATCAACGAATGTCAAGAAAGATTGCAGTTCTCCACTGCTAGCTGTGCACAGCAGGGACGTCGGAATGCACGTGGCGCTGTTTCCCCCTTGCACGAGCCAGTGTGTGTGTGTGGGGGGGGGGAGGTGAGTCGCACCCCTTTGGTAAGCTCACTAAAACTATTTAGGTACTGTCCCTAGATACCATGCTTCCTAAATAAGTATCCAATGTTAAGCGCTACATCCTGACAGGTTATGTAGTCCATGTACTGGGCAACATGGCGACTTTGGCAATAGGCGCGCTATTGGTCCAATACATAATTTCTACCATCGCCTAAGGAAGTATGACCTCGGGTAGCATGTTAGCTGGGTGGGCAAGTGTCCTTCCAGTAGAATCAGCTTAAACCCAATCGGTTGAGTGTATCCACCCAGCTAAAATCAGTAAAATAATAAGGTAGCTGGAAGACAAAGGTAGTCCGTGAGATCAGGCGCCTATCTCGCCAATACAGTTGCTATTCCGGACAGCTGTGTGGCTTGAGAATGTAGGCACCCTTCTGGGCCATTCGAGCACCGTTCTTCGTAATATGCGGAAAAGTACTGGCTATATATGCTCCTCTACTGAGATGAAAAGCATCTTTCTAGGCAGTTAGGTTCTTTCAGAATGCAAGCGTCATCCTGGGTCAACCCGTGCTCTCATCTCGGGGACATTTCGGATTTGAGATGGAACCTCCTAGTTCACTTTAGCACTTGGGGTCTTGTTCTTCCGTCAAGAGCACTTTCAAATCGAAAGATCATCCCAGCCCTCTCTGACCATCCGGCACCCTGCGTATTCCTCGGCTGTTAGAGGTCCGCTTCGGCTGAGATTCCTCTTTCCAGCTGGCATAGGCATTCCACAGGGACACGGAACACATGAAACAGCAGCCCTGAACAGGGGTGTTGTTTTATGTATTTAGTTATTTTTGGGAAAAGGT
Source organism: Ashinkailepas kermadecensis (assembly GCA_034440615.1). Classification (NCBI taxonomy): domain Eukaryota; kingdom Metazoa; phylum Arthropoda; class Thecostraca; family Neolepadidae; genus Ashinkailepas; species Ashinkailepas kermadecensis. The sequence continues at coordinate 52,619 of JAOTOM010001649.1, read as the reverse complement.
CTCTGTTTCATGACATTTTTTTCGTCAACCTTCCCCCACCCCCCATTCAGAAACTTCTAGCTGCGCCACTGCCTAGTTATGCCACTGAAACGTAGCATGATGAGTATTACCGGACAAACCTGGGCATCCTCGAAATCATCCCCCCCCCCGACACAAATTCTAGGTACGCCATTGTTCCTCAGCGTACGCATACCTATTCCATGCAAGGGAACACGAGCGCCATGTCTCCTCTACTTCAGCCCGGCAGCGGTCAAGGCGGAATAATCGGCCACAGCATCTATTAAAGGTGGATCCGCCACTGTGGTACTTATCCACTGAAATTGCCTATTCGTAAAACCAGTGACTCAGCTTAGAAATCACCGACAAGTAACTTAAATCAGGGAGCATTCACTCCAATATCCTGCTCTTCACAAGCCAAATGCATGAACGCGGCCAATGCGGCGAGCAATTCATGTCCTACACTCACATGTGTCGCCGCTCTGGCGGATGCACCTGGAAGCTTTCGCGCGGTGTCTCCCATTGGTAGACTACGGTGGAGGCGTGGAGTGAACCGTACGGCCGATTATGGCATGCGGTCGTCAGCTGATATAGGTTTTGGTCATTATAGGCTCCGAGCATTATAGATTTTGTGCATTATAGGCTTTGAGTTTTAGCGGTTTTGAAGCATTGGCTGTTTCCAGAGTTCTGCTTTCTGAATATTAGTTGAAACGAAGCATTATAGGAATTGAGCATTATAGGTTTCGAAGCATTATATGTTTTGAGCATTATATGTTTTGAATGTTCCCACAGGACGTAGTATTAGAGACTTTGAAGCATTATAGGATTTGGGTATTATATGTTCTGAACAACTATATGTTTCAAGCATTATGTGGTTTGAGGCATTATAGGTTTTGAGTGTTATAGGTATTGAACATTCCCCCAAGACGACGATTTAGAGGCTCTGAAGCATTAGGTGTTTTGGGTATTATAGGTTCTGAAGCATTATAGGTTTTGGGTATTATACGTTCTGATATGTCCCCGCGAAAATGGCTTCGATGTGTGTGGGTTGTAATCCAGTCCCATATGACATAATCAAACTTTGCTATAAGGACAACCAAGCGAGCTTAGACTTCCTTAGACGCTACGGAGTTATTCCTGTCAGAGTTGTCTGCTCTAAATGTTCCAAGGCCTGCAGGCTAAAGGAGAGTAGGCATCGGTGGGAGTGCACCGAGACGTTTCGTGTCGCCAGAAGTAAGGAGGAGAAGAGGTGTGGGTTCGTCACAAGCGACTACAAAGGAACTTTTCGCGACGGAACCCACCTGGAACCGTGGCAAGTTGTGTGCTTTATCAATCTGTGGTTAGATAAAGATTGGAACCATAGGGCAGCATCTCATTAAGGTATGTGAACGTTTGTAGCGTTAGCCAATCGAAGCCTCAGTGCCATGCCTATGACGTCATCATACCGTACCGACGTGACTATGACGTCATCGTTAAAATTGAAAAGTAAGCATTTACGGAGAAAACGAGTGGTCGCATCTTCCGAATCACGTTCATAAACATCGTATTCCGAAGAAAAAAATCCCAAAATTCCCAAAACACCTTTTAAGAAAAATTTACCCATATATATATATATATATACATACATGTATAATTTATACATGCACACATATATAGACAAATCGGTAATCTTTACCTTTCGGCCGACACATACTGCCAAGGTTAGTGATTTGTAAAGAGGTGTACAGTGGGGAACAGTGACGTCACACGAGTCAGGGAAGTGACGTCAGGACATCACAAGTGCTTCGGAGGATTCTGATTTCCCGGTTAGGTTAGGTTAGGTTAGATTATATTATGCTATGATACATTTTGTATATTATGCTACATTATCTTAGTCTAGGTTAGGTGGTAATCTTTACCGACACGACTCCTGTGAAGTCACTTCCCTGAATCCTGTGACGTCACTGTTCCCCACTGTACACCTCTTTACAAATCACTAACCTTGACAGTATGTGTCGGCCGAAAGGTAAAGATTACCGACAAATCTTCACATAGCAAAATCATATTGTATGCAATGACATGACTGTAAAAATGATTTCATTAACATATGGCTGATTGATGTAAGGATAAAAATATGATGGCAATATGATTACCCGAAAATGGTCAATCCAGTCTTCATAGCAGAAGCCTGGGACATCCTGCTCCCAGAAAGATCTGAAGCGTAACACAGACTCTCCTGTGTTGCATTCTCTGGGTTAAAATAATTGTCCTTATCCCTAAGCTGTTGTTTTCATGAATTCTCCAGGCCTGGTCCCTTCGTCTCTGGATGCTTTTAGGCTTGCCCATTCATCTGCCCTGCCTCATGGGCATTTCATCCCCTCCCCAGGCATCCTGTGGACAGTGAAGAAACACACTGTAGAGTGTCAAAATTTGGCATGCCTTTTCCACATAAATTTGGCATGTTGTGTGAAAATGTTGAGGTCAGGTCATCCATGGTCAACAAATTAGTCAAGGTCAATTGAGGTCACCTAAAAAAAGTTCAACCAGTCATGCTTTAACAGATAGATATTTGAATGAAACTTTGGTGCATTCTGCTGATATTTAGGATGCAACAAAAACAATCCAAGAGAAAATTTTGACATTTATCCTTTTCATGACTTATTAGTTTTGCAATTAGAGACAACATTGAAGATTCTGACATACTTAAGCACTTTTTATCAGGACAAGTTGACTTAAAAAACATTTCTCACTGCTCTACAGAGCAGTGACAAATGCTCATTCAAGTCAACCTGTATGGATATATTCAATTTCTAATGGGTATACCCATTATAAAAAGAAAACTGATGAAAATTGAAATCAATTCATTTTGGAAATGTAAAAAATTAAAATGCTGCATTTTTGGTGGGGAAACATTTTGGGGCCATGGTCAGTTTTGTTTTCCTTGCTTTATTCCAAATAATTTTTTGCTTTTAATATCTCCCCCCAAAATGAACTCCCAAAGCCAAAAAATATGGTCCCAGTTGTGATCCAATAGACCCCTGGTGACATCACCTTTTGTGGAGAGAAAATTTTGGGGTTGGTTTCAGACCCTTCTCATTGAGCACTTTCCAATTTCACCACTTTTGCTTGCATGCAAAGTCCATCGAAATTAAAGGGGGTAGAAAAGTTCTCCCCTCTAAAAGTTCTAAATGGGTATAAAAGTTAGAGGGGGTATAAAAGTGTGAGGATCTGACTGGAAAAATGACATGCATTAAAGGATATAAAGAACAACAAACATTACAGAATAAACATCCTGTGATGACTGCCATTGAAAAATGTTTACCAGCATGTACCAGCAGTGTCATCACCACCAGTAAATGTAGGTATACAGTGCAACATCAACACCATGGTGTTGATGTTGCAGGTATTCACAGTGCACTGTAAATACCTGGGGATTGATTTAAAAAAAATATATACATATCTCACTGGTGCATAGGCCAATTTGCCTACCCAACATTACAATTAGGTAGCCCTACAAAGCAGGCCATATGTGAAACTGTACAGGATATAAAAAAGTTATGCATAAAAAATGGCTACTGCAGCGGATGGACAGCATATCACAAGCCTTTCTACCAAAGCATTTCATCAACAACTATCAACAAATTGATAAAAAATATATACCTCGCTGGTGCATAGGCCTGCTCACCTAGAAATTACACTTAGTTTGAGGTAGGCCTACATAGCAGGGTAATCTTCAAGTATTACTCCTCACACTTTCTTTATATCAACAATGTATCCTATATGCCCATACACCAGATGGGCCCCTGTGGCTCCTATGAAGCCTTAATACTTTAAATACACCAGTGAGGTATATAGGTAGGATTATTTTTTAGTTGTTGATAGTTGCTAACGAGATGTATCGGTAGGAAGGCGTATGCTATGCTTCTCCATCTGCGGTAGTAACCTTTTTGTAATTTGTAGCTTATTTCTTTAGAATTAGTCTATGCAGTTTCACATGTGGCCTGCTCTGGGTATTCTTCAAGTATTACCCCTTACGCTTCTTTTATCTCAACAATGTATCCAAGCCATCGTCAGCTGACTGCCAGTCAGCTGTTGGTGACGTCACTCAAATGTACCAACACCCCGCAGCTGGGTGCACTGAATGTTCCAAGGGCGTTGCCAGGAATATTTGTAAGGGTCAGGTTAGGTTAGGTTAGGTTTGGTTTTCACCATCGTGAAATAGCATCTGCACACCCTCCCCTCTGTATGTTCGAGTGATGTCACCAACAGCTGACTGGCAGTCAGCTGACAATGGTTTGGATACATTGTTGATATAAAGAAAGCGTGAGGGGTAATACTTGAAGATTACCTATAACCTGTGGGGTTACACACCATACACACTGTGTGTAACCCTGGGGTTACACGCATTATGTATGGTGTGTAACCCCAGCCATCTCAAAATGACATGAAACCTAGCTGTACTTTTATGTTTATTCCTATTGCCATCCTGTGGTCATACAGTCAGCTTTCCAAAGCTGAACCTTCAACATTGGATAGTGCTTCTTGTCATGTTTTACAGATATATTACATCATTTGTAATATATTGATGTAGGTGTTGTACCTCAGACATGTTTTTCAGGATGCCCAGAATCTTTTATTCAACACATTGCCGGGTGCTCATCAATCTTATTTCTCTGACTGACATCCCATGAAATTATGAGTGCATAGATGCTAATATATCTGTGTGCTTGACTAATGAGTGATATTTTGCTATGGTTATTGATATTGTCATTGCTCAATGATTGTATACTGTACTTTGACTCCTCATGCCATTTTTTTTGGGTGTTTGCATTGCTTGAATTTTTTGTGAGCCGACTTCCAAAGTTGGAGGGCTGGCTGCCAAGTTGGAGTGGCTGCAGCCTCCCCTCCCCCACACACCTGAATAGGATACTATACCCTGCAATCCAAAGTACATTATTTGACAATCAGGAACTATTAAAAAATGTGTGTGATTGCATCATTTGTGTTTCATGAAGGTTGTTGATTGTCAACAATTGTGGTCAATATACACCCTTGTGATAAACACGTTCTAGGTTGGCCTGGCCATCTCCTTGAAATTATAAAGATGTTTCTAAAATACTATGTTTTATAGAGATTAAGCTGTCATGCACTGCACGTCATCAGAATCGTCACATGGAAAAATTCACCTTCTAACCAGTACAAGTTACAACAGCACATGTTTTATCTTGCATGGCACCAGACATCCAGCAAACAAAACTTTGAAGTTGTGTAATCCTATCAACACACATTTGGCTTTGGTGTACAACACTGGCATTTGCAATGTTTCATCATCACAGCATCATAACAAAAACCACAATGCTACATTGCTGTTCATAGCTGGTTTCTATCCCTAATGCAGATTGACTCATAAATTTTGCTGTCTGCATGGTCCCTCATTTTTTGTGTAAAATATGTATGTTAAAATGGTTGCCATGTGTATAATCAGAGTGACACTATCTGGTATGGTCTCCTAGTGGTTTATCAATTATTATATTCCAAAAACTATGCACGTGTTCATTAAATTGCAGTTGTACAGGCTGTTTGTTCTTGCCAATATAAACAATTTCATACACCACATTTTTGTCAGTGCATCAGCCTTTAGTTTTAACTAAGCAATTATAGCATGTCCAATTTCCAGTGGGACAAGGAGGATCAGTGAAAGAGGGGTTGGCTAAATTGTTTTTCAGCATGATATTAGGTTGCCGTGCAAGCTTCCTATTGAATTTGGACTGTTTCAGACTTGTGCCATGCATGACAGCTTAATCTCTATCAAATATAGTAAGTCTGGGAAATATCTTTAGAATTTCAAGGAAACAGTCAGATTAAATGTAGGAGTGATACATCATCATGCTCATTGCAGCCACACTGAAACACATAAAATATTCCAGGTTGTGTGAATGTTGATGGAGGGTAGTGTCAATCATAAAAATGGAGGAATTTATGTGTCTGAATTTGGGTATGGGGTACTTATGTGCTTGTTCTATGTTTATGAATTTCAGCAGTTGAACCCTTTTCTCACATCAGTCTTCATGTTTGCACTGCTGACTGGATAGACCTTGGCACTGCCAGTGTCAACGTCAATGTTTGAAATGTGTGGTGGTTGCAATGGGGTGTGGGTTTGTTTGTTGACATTCCAAGCTCAGCTGATTTTCTGATCAATGTTTTATGGAATTGAATGATATATTGTTTTGAGATAAATATAATATTTAACATTGATTGGTCTCATTTATTTTAATTATTCCTTATATTATTCATTTGACAGTATCTTGTCACTGAATCTCTCTTTGAAAAACATCATTATTTTGTAATATGTAGGTTGTTATATCACTGAAAGACATTGTAAAATTCCATCATTTATAAAGCCATCAAGTAATCTTGTCTGAATTTAACTATTTGTGGTTACCGATGAAGACCTTTGTGAAATGTGATTTAACACAGTTTGTGATTTGTTTCACACTGTTTGTTTACAAACTGTGTGAGTGCAAAAACAGTAGTGTAATTTGCCTCAGACACTATTTGCATGGCTATTACAGTGCCCTGGAGTGCATTTTCTACATAGTCATAAAGTCATAAAGTCATAAAGTATTAAGACTTAATAAGAGCCACAGGGGCCCATCTGGGTTAAGCCTATCTAGAAAAGGTACTAGAAATGTACATACTCCCAACCCAATCAATCCCTTATCCAAAGTTCATAGGAAGCTATATATCCGAGCCTATCTAGCACCACTCACTTGCTACCGCATAACACCCTCAACAATCACATATGCACAGTAAAGCTGCTTCCTCATGACCTCCTCACTTTTGTATGACACATTCATTGTATTGTCCCAAGCATTCTTAGCACCTTCTTCCTAGCTTCTTTGGTCTGTTCTGATGCCACCAATTTTGTGTTCAAAATAACACCTAAGTCCTTCTGCTGAGTCACAGATAGTACTTCGCCACCCATCAAGTATGGCGCCTTCATATGCTGCCTACCTACATGCATGACTTTGCACTTATCAAAATTAAACTTCATTTGCCATTTTTCGGACCACTTCACTAGCTCGTCTAAGTCTTTCTGCAGCAAAACCTGCTCATTGTGCCCTGTTATTGCCCTAAAGATCTTCAAATCATCAGAAAATTTCAAAACCTTACTGCTAAGGCCACATTCAATGCTCTTCACATATATAATGAACAATAGTGGCCCCAGTACCGACCCCTGGGGGACTCCACTAAGAACATTTTGCCATGATGACTTTGTACCATTTAGCATCACTCTCTGCTGTCTATCTGAAAGCCACAACTCTATCCATTTTAGGATGCTACCTGCAATACCATGGACTTGAAGCTGCATCATTAACCGTTTATGGGGTACCTTGTCAAAGGCTTTACTAAAGTCAAGATATGCTACATCAACCTGATTTCCCTGATCAAATTGTTCTGTAGCAAAATTCAAAAAGTCCAAGAGATTTGTGAGACACGATCGCCCTTTTCTAAACCCATGTTGAGTATCTTGAATCAATCTGTTCCCTTCCAGAAAACTAACTATTCTATCCTTGATAATTGATTCGAGTACCTTGCAGACTAGGGATGTGAGGCTTACTGGCCTGTAGTTTTCAACTTTCCCTCTTTCTCCTTTCTTGAAAATAGGAACTACATTTGCCCTTTTCCAATCTGTTGGAATTTCATTCTGCGAAACTGATCTACAAAATATTATACTAAGTGGAATTGCCACTTCCTTTTCAGCTTCCCACAATACCCTAGCATAAATTCCATCTGGTCCTGCTGCCTTGTTTGGCTTTATTTTTCTGATATAATTTAAAACAATATCACTATCAATGAAATCAACATCGTGTATCTGATCACCTGTCACTGAACTGTGGTTATCGGTTGGCAGATTAGTCACATCCTCCACTGTAAACACTGATTTAAACTGCTTGCTCAGCTCCTCAACCATCTCACCATCCTCACTCAATATAGTCCCATTTACTTCCAGTGGACCAATTGTGCTTGAAACTTTACTTAGCTTGTAGAAACTAAAGAACTTTTTACTGTCCCCATTACAGTTCCTAGCCAAAACCAATTCTTTTGCTCGCTTTGCTGCTCTGATTTTCTGCTTCACAGCATCTCTAGATTTTTTATGCGACCTTAGATTTACGATATTTGAAGCTTCCTTAAATACTCTAAATGCACCTTTCTTAGCCTGAATTGTTTTCATCACATCTGGTGTAAGCCATGCTGGCTTTCCTACCCTTCTTTTGCGCCTTTGCTTTTGGGGGACATGTCTAATCTGAATTTCCCTCAAGTAGGATTTGAATTTTTCCCACATTTCACAGGCATTTAAATCAAAGAATTCTTATTCCCATTTTATGGCACTGGAAGCCTCTCTCATGCAGTCAAAGTCTGCCCTGTTAAAATTTGGAATCTTTGCCAAATTATCCTTGATTGTCCCTGATACCTGTGCCTTGAATCTCACTATGTTATGGTCACTTCTTCCCAGAGTTTCTCCTACAGTCAAGTCTTGAACTAAATCACTTAAATCTGAGAAGACAAGGTCCAAAAATGAGCCCTGCCTGGTTGGTTCCGTTACAAACTGGTGTAAGAACAAGTCCTCTTCAAGGCATTTCCTAAACAGTTTACATGATGGGGAGCCAACACCAACATTTTCATATCCTTTTAGATTAAAGTCACCAAGAATAAGGCATTTCCTCTGAAAGTTTCTACTGATTTCCTCACAAATGACCTTATCGAGCTCCAGTTGCTGAGAATGTGGCAAGGTTCCTGATCGATACAAAGCTCCTATCCTCAGTTTATTGCTGTTGCCTTTTCACACAGCAACATGAAGCCAAATGGACTCCACAGACACATTTTTTACCCCATCTGCTACTTTTTGAGAACTGTGTAAGCTATTCACATAGAGCATTACACCACCCCCTTTCACTGCTGGACCCCTATTGCATGAAAACATATGGTATCCCTGGATCTCATAGTCCTGCAAGTTGTCCCCAAAATATCCCTCACTGACCCATGCCTCAGTAATGCAAACAAAATCTGGTTTCTCCTCTGCAACATAACACTTGAACTCATCAAATTTGGATCGAATGCTCTGAGCATTAAGCATCATACACTGAACAAAAGTTCCATGACCCTCTTTGGCTTTTTCATGTTGAGTAGCTCTATCATCTCTGGATGAGCTACCACTATGCCCCCTTGATCTACTGCTACCCCTATTTGCTGACTGTGAGGTTCTATTGCCTATGCTGTCACTATTGGCATATCCCCGAGATGGCAATGCCAATTCTTCCCTCCCCACCCCATTATCTAGTTTCCCTGAAGGACATGTTCATATACTTTGCCTAACACTTTCACCCCCTTCTCGGAGAAGTGCAGGCCATCCCTCTGATAGAGGTCAGATGAGCCATAAAACCTGCCCCACTTGTCAACGAAAGTCAAACCTAGCTCATTGCAAAGCCTACCTACCCTGGCATTGGCTGCCAGTGCCCTAGAGCTCCACTGAGGGGAGACTCCAGCCCTAGGCAGAATAGTTCTCACAATAACTCTGATATTGCTTTGCTTCAGGTTGGCCAGAAGGACCCTGTAGTCCTGCATCAGCTCCTCACTCCTAGCAGGACCTATGTTGTTCACTCCTACCTGCACTATAACTGTACTAAACTTGTTTTCACTAGTGGCCTGTGCGACCACTTGGACCAGGTCTCTAACCTTGGCACCAGGCCTGGTGATGCACCTCCTACCTCTCCGACCTTCACAGAATACCCTATCTAAATGCCGCACACGAGAGTCTCCTACGACTAGCACCTTCTCCTTGCTGCTATCACTATCCTAGTGGAGTGTACTATCCATCCATAGTGGAGGGTAACACTATCCATAGTGGAGGGTAATAGCCGAAGATGTAGAAACCAGCTATGTATGATGTTAAAAAATGTGAGCAATACTATACATAAAAAGTGAAGAAGTGAGGAAAGTAGCAGTTATTAACAACACATGTGCTTTTGTGGCTGTAACCACTTAGTCGGTAACTTTGTTAATACTCTACATCATTTTGTTTTCCAGTGTGTATTGCTCTTATTTGCATCCACTACCTTCGCTTGTCTGTATTGTTGTCTGTTGCAGTGTGTTGCAGCCGTGTCCTCAGTATGTCCACACCTGCAGCACCATGAGTCACGCAGCCTGGCTGGCACGACCCGCGACAGCAGTGGCACGGTGCTGCAGCTGTGTCCGGCTGGTGGGCCCGTGCCGGCTGTCCCGCTCCAGGCCAGCTCGGCTGGTCTCCGCCCACCGGCTGCACCGCGGCGTCTGCACTGCCACCCCGCCGCCTCCGACCGGCGATGTTACGCCGCTGGCGCGCCAACTGTCGGCTCGCGTGCGCGCGACCGGCGCCATGACTGTGGCCGAGTATATGGCAGAGGTGACCACCAGCCCTCTGCAGGGCTACTACACGGCGCGGCCGGACATCGGCGAAACTGGCGACTTCGTGACGGCGCCAGAAGTCACCAGCATGTACGGCGAGGTGAGCCTCCAGTCGGTGTAGCACGTAATGCCCCTGCTGTGGTCTGAGGGCCTCCAGTTGGTGTGGTGCATCCCTTCTGTGGTCTGAGGGCCCTTCAGTCGGTGTAGCATGTGAAGCTCCTGCTGTGGTCTGAGGGCCTTCCAGTCGGTCTAGCACGTGCCGCCCCTGCTGTGGTCTGAGGGCCTCCAGTCGGTGTAGCATGTAATGCCCTTGCTGTGGTCTGGGGCCCTCCAGTCGGTCTAACACGTGATGCCCCTGCTGTGGTCTGAGGGCCTACAGTTGGTGTGGTACGTGACGTCCCTGGTGTGGTCTGAGGGCCTCCAGCTCCTGTGGTACATGATGCCTATGCTGTGGTCTGAGTGCCTGCAGTTGGTGTGGTACATGACGCCCCTGCTGTGGTCTGAGGGTCTCCAGTTGGTGTGGTACATGACGCCCCTGCTGTGGCCTGAGTTCCTCCAGGTGGTGTAGCACGTGACGCCCCTGCTGTGGTTTGAGGGCCTCCAGTTGGTGTGGTACATGACGCACCTGCTGTGGTCTGAGTTCCTCCAGTCGGTCTAGCACGTGACGCCTCTGCTGTGGTCTGAGTTCCTCCAGGTAGTGTAGCACGAGACGCCCCTGCTGTGGTCTGAGGGCCTACAGTTGGTGTGGTACGTGAAGCCCCTGCTGTGGTCTGAGGGCCTACAGTTGGTGTGGTACGTGACGTCCCTGCTGTGGTTTGAGGGCCTCCAGTTGGTGTGGTACGTGACGTCCCGGGTGTGGCCTGAGGGCCTGCAGTTGGTGTGGTACGTGACGTCCCTGCTGTGGTCTGAGGGCCTACAGTTGGTGTGGTACGTGACGCCCTTGTTATGGTCTCTACCTGGAGTGGGCCGAATTGGATTAGCGATGTGTGTTGATTCTGGCTAGTGTGGTGATATTTGTTGACCCTGGCTGGAATGGGGATATATGTGCTGGTTATGACTGGTGTGGTGATGTCTGTTGAGCCTGTCTGGAGTAGTACTGCCTTGTTGCGAGCCTGACCCACGCTGTGTGCCGCGGGCCAGATGCTCGGTGTTTGGCTGGTGAGCGCCTGGCAGACGCTGGGCTCGCCTCAGCCCCTGCAGCTGGTGGAACTGGGACCCGGCCGCGGCACACTCGTCAGCGACATACTCGGGGTGGGTCGACCTCGAGACTGACCTCTGGTTCACTCTGAGCTGCCGGTCAGCTGACATCAGAGACATCTGATGTCAGGCTTGGAAACACGACAGTATCGTGGATTTTTGCCATTGAGAATATTGTCCTTTCCGGATAATTATTCACTTCTTTTTTCGCAAAAGGATGAAAGGGCGTTGTTTCAGCACGATTGTAAACGTATCGCTAGTTGATAAACATGCCCTAAAGTGACTGACAAGTATAAGGATTTGTTTTATGTTCGGAACGGAAAAATTGACACTTCCGAATTACACGCCTCAATTTTCATGAGAATTTCAAGCTATAAATAGGATGAATTCGAAATCACAAATCCAACCCTGGACAGGGTTGGATTAGGTTTTGAAATCCTGCATTTGGAGAGAAACGTTTTGGTGCATACCAGGTTGGAGTTTTTTTCCACTGCATAAATAATTTATTTTCATACTTAGTCAGTTCCGGGTATTTTTGCCAAACAGCAATGCGTGTGCAGTTATGTCAAGGCATTCGTTCGTCCTGTGGCGAAAAAGGAGTGGATATTGTTCTAGAGATGATAACGTTCTATATGACAAGCATGCAGTACAACAGTGTAGCATGATGGTTTTTCGTTAGGTGTGAGATGTCGAAACGAGCACAGTTGGATGTCGAAATTTGCAATGGAATTAGTGTCATTTCAAATGCTTTTGATGTCTTTCCGACTTGAATTTGTGCCAATGGTGTACTTATGTCTTTCAGAGACATTAAAGGGTTTTAAAAAGGATAATAATATTTATGGGATGACCCTTTTTGTAAAACAATTCATGAGCTTTCGGAGCTCTCAGCGACTCCGTCGTTGGATGGTATATTAAAAGAGAAGACAATTAAGATTTTTCCACACAATTTCAAACACAGGACACGAGCAGTGCGGAATGTGGCACTTCAATGCAGCAAAACACGGCAGAGACTGTACAACATCACAATTGAAACTTCCACGTAGTAAGGCGGTAAATGGTTACCGAATTTTTTCCCCCGATCTCTTCGGTCTTTGAGACATTGGCACAGTCTGTTTTTTAAGGATTGACCAGATGCATGAGCGATGACAACTCCCAGGGACCTCAGGCGGCGTTCCAGGCGCTCTCCAATGCCCGCGTAATATGGAACTGAAATATGTATATATATATATATATATATATATATATATATATATATATATATATATATATATATATATAAAATATATATATATATATATATATATATATATATATATATATATATATATATATATATCAGCCTGTTATCCGTTTTCCTTTTTCGGTCTTTGTGTTTCCGTGCTGCAGACGAAGCGCTTTTCTTTCGGTAGCCGTTAGCGGCGAAGACCTTGTCGAGGGTGGACAGTTCAAACTTAATGCTGTCCTCGTCGCATATTTTTCGGGCCCTTTCAGTGAGACAGCGCGCGACACCTTGCTTCACCTTTTGGGGGTGGTTCGTCTCTTGCCGCAGGTAGACGTTCGTGTGGGTGGGCTTCCTGTAGACGGAGGTTTGGAGTCGCCCATCAGTTTTTTTTTTGTAAGTTGACATCGAGGAAATGAAGACATCCGTGAAGACATCTCCAACTCCATGGAGAACTTGATTGATGGTCGGATGCTGTTCAGATGATCGAGGAACTTGTCGAGGTCTTCGAGTCGGTAGCTCCAGCAGGCAAAGCAGTCATCAACGAAACGGAACCAGACGTCTGGTTTTTATCCGCCTCGCTGAGCGCCTTCTCTTCGAAAAATTACATGTATCCGTTAGCGAGGACGACTGAGAGCGACAGCCCCATTGGAGAGCCTTCCACCTGCTCGTAGATGTCCCCGTCCCAGAGGAAGTAGGTGTTCCGGACACATAACTTCAGCTGTTCGTTTCATACAAAATGATCAGACCTCAAAGCACGTTGTTTTCACCGACTCCCTGAGCAGCCTTTTAGCAATACAGTCATTTAATGAAGATAATCGACTTAATCGCAAGATTCTACGAGTTGTAGAATTGCTAGCCGGAATGGGTAAGACTACTGTCTTTTGCTGGATCCCCAGTCACATTGGGCTAGCTGGAAATGAAGCTGCCGACACGGCTGCAAAGGTCGCTATCAGCAGTGGTCGTATAGTTTCTCTACCACTTCCTCCAAGAGATCTCTACCCATTTATATCATCATTTATACGATCAGAATGGCAGCGAGTCTGGAGTTCGAAGTGTAGCAACCTAAGTATCCTGAAGCCGACACTAGGGCGGTGGTGTTCCTCGCATCGGGTAAAACTATGGGAAGAAGTTGCGCCCTGCCGTCTGAGAATAGGACATACCTTAGTCACACACAGCTACTTAGTGTCTGGAGGTGACCGACCCTTATGCCCACGCTGTTCTGCCTTGATTACTGTACACCATGTCATTGTAGCATGTTCAATACTGGAACCTCTAGCCGTCAGTACTTTGGAAGAGCGGGCACCGACTCCTTACGTATGCTTCTGGGTGACGACTCGGATGTCGTGACGTCCGGTAACATCTTTACTTTTCTTCGACACGCAAACTTTGATCTGATATATCGTCCTTGAGAACCAATATTCCACCTCCACTAATGATGATTTGAAGGACATACCGTTTTAGTTCCTCTCTAACCATTGTTATGGGCAGGCCGTTGTCATCCCCATACCTTCCTGCGTGTCGCCTCGAATGGTACAAATGACGTCATCTGGGGTAAACCTTTAGGGCCGCTTTAATGGTTTGCTGTAAATTAAAATCAAAATATTTTCAATTCAACTCAATTTCTAAATCTTCTAATATCGCGTCTATGCCCGTATAATTTTGTTCAGCTGTTGTTTTATCACTTTTAGCTAGGCTGCGAATTAGACGACCACCATCACGAAACGCAGCGTTTTAGGAGCACACTTTTTCTCAAATTCTTAGATGACGCAGTTGAGTCATAGATGGCGCATTTGTTTACATAGCTTTCTTGTAGATTTTGTTGTAGGTTTGTAGGCAAGGCTGTCTTATGTCTCATGTCACACCTTGTGTTCGCTGTCCCCGCGTTTTAGTTCAATTTTGTTTTATTGTGTTGTGTTATGATGTATCTTGTGTGTAGTTGCACTGTTAGCTGTAGCTTTTGCTGTCGTTAATTAGTGATACAAATTGAGATGTGTTCCGTATTAGGTATATAATATGTTGATGCCGCTTATCCGGTAAATTTGCAGTTTAAGTTAATTTCCGATTTCACTGAATTTCTTTTTCTAGTGCAATGCTTCTGAATGTGCTGAACATGACGCGAACACTTATTTAATCTGCAAATGCATACCTTTCAGTTGGGGGGGGCAGCATAACATGCAAAAATGGGCTTGGAGATGGGTAATATAGCATACAAGGTAATTGTAATGTTCCAAATCAAGAAAAAAATGATGTAACATCACCTAAACTAACATAGCCTAGCCATCTATGCAAGAAAGCAAATTATTTTTGTAAAAATGGAAGATTTCTTAGCATTTTTTTTTAATAAAAAGGTTCAAATTCAGAATACAAAAACCTAACCTTACCTAACCTACCCTGAACTGTTTTTGAAGAAAAACTGAATTAAAAGAAAAACTGCACCCCAAAAAAATAAATTTGTATTCCTTCCAACAAAACCCTAACCTAGCTGAACTTAACTAAACCTAACCCCCTTGTATGCTTCATGGAGGTATAATGTGTGTAAAACTTGTTCAGTGGTTAGCTTAACACGCGCACTGGAGGGGGGGCGAAATCCGCCCACCCCTCCGTTTTTTCGTACATAACTGCAGATTCTACCGGTTGATTTACGCGATGTTTTGCGTACCTGCTTAGAAATGACCGGCGCGTCGCTTAAAGCAAGAAAAATGGCAATCGGCAGAAAAGTTTTCAAGTTAGGGGCCGTTAAAATCACAAAATTTCCTGGCGCCAGACCACAAAAATCGGCGCTGATGCGCTTCCCGTATATTCGCAAAAGGGAAGTGTTCTTGGCAACACTAGCGACTTGTTTAATTATATTGATATGCTATGTAGTTTCAAGGTCATGTTAGGTCACCGAGGTCAAGTTCATGACAGGTTAATATAACCAAACTTGATCAACTGGAATGTTGTCATAAATGCACTACTGTTTGTCATTTGTACTGTTTGTCATTGCGTTTCCATATTTTGTTCATGTACTTCACTCCTTTCTTTGCGAAGCCGATTGCGCCGAGCTGCCCGACGGAGCAGGCGGGCGGGCGGCCCGGTTCCGGTAACTGGAACAGGTAACTGACCTGATAAAGTGCTGCTATATAGGTGACCTGAGGTCAATTGTCGGGTCTAGCATCTGTATTGCATCATTGGTAATGTCCAAAACATCATTGATGCCAATTTTGGAGCATTTAAGCATAACCACAGCGATCCATAACAATGACAAGCCAAGCCACGCAAAACAAGAAAATTTTGACAAATGTGACTCCATTTGACCTTGAAGATATTGACCTAAGGTCATGAAATTTGCACACAATAGAGATCACTACCGTGCCCATCCACCCTGCGAATTTCGTTCCTCCAGCTTTAATAGGAGCCGAGATCTTAGGGGGGGGGCGGAAACCGCCCCCCCTCCAGTGCGCGTAATTTTCAGAGGCCTTCCAGGGCGCGTGTTAAACTGTAATAATACTGCTTATCCTACATATTGTGATTGAGATAGAGAAGGTGGCCTAAAATTAAGTGTCAGTATTCTATGGTTTATTTTGCAAACATCTGGAAGAAACATCTGGAAAGAAGAGAGTTTGTCAATCAACATGCTTAAGTTTCCAAGAGATGAAAATGCATGCAAGACTTAGTTCACAAAGTGAAAAGAGCTGGTAGAGTTCATCCAACCAACTCATTCATTTGGTCCAGCCACTTTACTTCTGATGATTATGATCGTGGCTATCTCAGGCAGCTGAAGCCGATGCTGCAATGGCAACACCTGCCTCTTCCGAAACCTGGTGCCATTCCATGAATGAACCTGCCTACCAGATTTGTATGGTATGAAGTGTTGAATCATGCATGTCTGTTGGGCTTGCTGTATTTTGGAGCATCTTATCCTTGTATAGCTAAATGAAGAACCAGTTCAACTAGCTTGATGTCACTTCAATTCGCATGAACATTGCACGACCACCATCAGCAAACTGGGACTGCCCACAAAATGAGCCGTGCCAATACAGCGCTTGGCTGTTCGACGTCTGAAGCACCGGAGACGCTCCTGACAACTGTGTCTAGCTCTTGGCTCACCTCCATCGGTTGCGGCCGACTCTACGTGCTACAGAATTGGTAGACTGTGGTGGTAGATCAATTGGATTCTTCTTTCTGCTCCATCATGGGCCCAACGTGCATCGGCGAGGCCAGCATCGTGAGGCGCCTGGTAGGCGTCAGCAGCAGCCGGCAGCCGAGATTAGATGTCTGTGTGGCACGGAGGCTGACTCGAGTTGGGATGCATGTGCGCATCGGCTGGTTACGCTAGAATTATACTCGGCAGAGCGCAGAGAGGCGGGCATCTAGCCAGGTGCGCCAGCATGTCACCAGCCAGCGATAGGATGTCCACCCTCACACTGTCGGTCATCTGGCACCGTCTCTGCTGTGTATCGTGTCGTGTCGCCCGGTTCTGCTCTTTTTCTCCGTGTTTGCTGTTGCCGCCGTGACCAGGGGTGGACTGGCGGCGCCCCCTGTGCTGCCCGTCCTGACGGCACTTGACACTTTCGTGTCACCCGATCGTGCCGTTTTGTTAGCGTGTTTTGCTGTTGCGACTGTAACCATTGACGGGTTGGCGGCGCTCCCTGTGCCGGCCCGTCCTGGCGGCACTTGACATTGCCCTCGCATCGCCCGGCCCCGCTGTCATGTTGGCGTGTTTTGCTGCTGCCGCTGTGACCAGGGGCAGACTAGCGGCGCTCCCTATGCTGGCCCGTTCTGGCGGCACTTGGCACTGCTCTTGGCTCTGGCACTGCTATGTGGCAGGTATGGCGTGTGCCACTTCATTGTTGCTTGTATCTATAATTTGGCCTATGAGCATTGATTTGAAAGAACGACGTGCAAAGTCCCTTTGCTCCACGAACTTTGATTGCGATCCTTCATTCATGCTCTGAACCGGAACCAGCACAGAAGCCGACTAGGTCGACTACGCCGACGCGTAGGAACGTTTTGGAATGATCCAGATCTAGTCCTGAACGTATTGCTTGGGAATGCCACCAATACATGCCTGACCGCTTTTGTGGTCTCATGTTTTTATTTACTTTTGAGAGGCGTCAGCCCCCTTTAAGACTGGCGTGAGCCCACCTTCCCCCCCCCCCAAATAATTTCATATTTTAGCATGTGGCGCTAATGCGGCCTCTCGACTGAAGGTCTTCCTGTCACCTCCAGGCATTGCGTCCCCCAAATCATTTTCTGGAAGTTCCACCCCTGTTCCTGAGCTGGCACGGAGGCTTACAGATGCCCCCATAAAAAGGAATATCTGCCTTTCACGTGCTCCTTGTGGTACTATCGATCGGGACAAAAACAATTGTCACCTTCCTTGACCTCTAAATCAGGGGCCTTTCCGCATACAGAGGGGGATGCAAAGGTGTTTCGGTCAATTACTTTTGTCATGCAACACCATAGGCACAATGCTAAATTTGATACATATTGGGGACCCCCCCCCCCACATAGTTCCATCATGGTGACGACCACGCTTCAGATACGTTCTTACTGCATCTCGCCGTGGTAAGATGTTAATTCTCTGCCGTATTTGACTTGTCCTACCTCCCTTTGCACGCTTTTTCGGGTATAACATGCATATGAAAGGTATTGGAGATCCCTTCCAGGACTATGACGCTCTAAGTTTTGCACCTACACCTCTTAAACCTTCGTTTTCTCCCCCGTAGTGTACACACGCTGCGCATCTTCGAAGCGTGTAAGCAGGTAGCCCGTGTTAAATGTGTACCCCTGATGACGTCATTTAAGGACCTGCGCAAAAATCTGCGCAGTAGGGATGACGCCACCTGGTATATATCGCCTTGGTTATAGGCACACAATGGCCTTGCTGTCGACGTGCCCCTAAACATCAATTCATCATCATCATCATCAGAGTTTCCAGCGATGAGACGTCCAAGTGCGTTTGGAGAGGGTCGGATCTTGACGGAGTTTATCGCAGGCTACCGAGATGGCTTCCTCTGTCGGTACCTTCGTGAATAAACCTTTCACGTCGAAGCTAACGAAGATTTTGTCGGTGGCATTGCTTGAGCGGAGTCTACGAACAAAATCTTCGGATTTTTTTATGTGGTGCTCACTTTTTCCCAGGATCGGGTTGATGTCTGTCAAGTGGGCAGATAGTTTCTCCACGGGTGAGTCGATGCAGCTAACGATAGGGCGAACAGACATACCTTCCCTATGGATCTTTGGTAGGGCGTAGAGGCGATGCGGAAGACTATGTGAAGGCCTCAGTTTATCAGCTTCAGTCTAAGACACTCTGCCTGAATGCTTCAGCTGCTTGATCACTTCCGTAACTTTACGCTCTATCTTATTTGTGGGGTCAGCGGCACGTTTTCGGTATGTAGAATCAGAAAGAAGGGTGTTTACTTTTTGTTTATACTCGGTCGTGTCCATGATTACGATAGCGTTTCCCTTGTCTGCCTGACAGATGGTAATGACGTCATTCTTTTGAAGCTCAGATAAAGCTTTCCTTTGAGCTGGGGAAATGTTAGGTTTCTGAGGCTGAGCTGATTTAAGTGCTTGGACAGGCTCGAAACGAATCTTATCAGCCTGCTCTTTTCGGGAATCGTCTGAGTCAGAGACTCGATGGCAGCGGCTATCTTTACTTTCAGCACTTCTTTCAGGGTAGGGACGAAGCCCAGACCAAGCTCTAGGACGCTGGACTGGCCGGCCGAGATGGGTGCTGGCTGAGGTTGGCAACAGCATTCTTGATGACTGGCTCAGGGATCGCCGTTTCAGCACCAGCGCGCTCTCGTAGAAGTGCGCTAAACTTCCGTCGTTGTCGGTTCTTGCAGACTTCTGTAGGGCGGCGAGGTCGGGGGCGGGGTCGGTGTGGGGGGAGGGGAGTGGATGGGGGAAAGGGTTTGAAAGGGGGGGGTATGTAGGGGGTGGTGTCGTGGGAGGGGGGAGGGGATCATTGGTTTGGTCGTCATGTCTTGGTTGGGGATAAGGGGGAGGGGTAATAGGAGGGGTTGGTAGGTGGGGAGGGATTGGCTATTAGGGATTGGTGTGGGTGTTGGTTGCTATGTCGTCTTGCAGGTTAGGTCTTGAGTGGTGTCTGAGTAGCAGTCGTCTTAGTTTGGAGTAGTCTTGGAGTCTTGTGTGGTCGTCTTGGAGTCTTGTGTGGTGTAGTGTTATTGGGTCTGTGTTATTGGGTCTTGCTCCATTGCGGTACGCCCTTGACGTCGAAGCGACCTTGTGACAGGTGTTTCCGCGCGGCCGCCGGCCGGCGGCCATGCTTGCTGCGCACACGGGCGCTGGGCGGGTTCTCCCCGACCCGTGCCGATCTCATTTCCGGCGTGCCGCCGGCCCCCAACCGGGGCGGCCCACAGCGAGCGGTGTGCCATTGTCCACGGTGTAGTAGGTGCAGTCTGAGCTTGTCAGATCATCATGTCTTCGTCGTATTGTCATCTTGTCGGCGCCCCGTAACTCGTTATCCTAATACAAATTTATATTTAGCGAGGTCAAATCTTCTCACTTCACCACTTCCATCTGTGAGTGAACCTGGCTTGGTCGTGGCGCCAGGGATAGAGGAGCCGCATGGTTGGAGAGACCTAGGAGGGGGGGTCATAAGAGTAATGGACGGACATTGAAGTTGGAAATGCGTCCGTCACCGGCCCTCGTCCAGCTTCGGGGCCCTCTTAAGTGTTAAAGTCCCCACTTGTTTCCCTCCATGTCATCCACCTGCATGCTCCCACGGGTCACCGGACTGGCAAATTGAGGGCCTAGGTAATTATCCTGGGTCAAATTTTGACAACGATGGATTTATGACAGCTGCATGCACACATCGGGCCCCAAACAGCCCCCACTGGTCCTTAAGTACCCTTAGCTAGTTCATGCACACTCACATGCATTCCCTTTCATTCTGAACGTTCGCTCCATTAATGACAAATGTAAATGTTTGGCCCTCGAATTTCCCTTCCAGTGGTATGTGCGCATTCAGCAAGTCTTACTTTCTCTGACCGTTGCTTAGGGCTTTCTAGCCCAAAGTTAAATGTTAATTACCCGTGCTTAGGTCCACAACTGTGACCGGCTGACGCGACACTGTTGGTTGGGAATGATATACTATTACTTTACTGCCTTCAAGGCTCGATGACACTGGGCTGCGATATTCCGTTAGTTTCTGATGGTCTTATGCTGGGCTTGAGTAATAATGGCCGACATACCTACACTTAAATGAGTCAAATGCCTTGCCAGGACTTGCATGCTCTAACTTGCAATCGGCGGGCACCCCCACAGGTGGTCCTGGGCCACAAATCGGTCGGTATGGCCCCCTATCGTCTTTCTAACCTATCCTGCCCGGGGTCATGGTCGGGAGACCCTCAAATCCCCTGCCTGTCCTATCCTTGGGGGCTTACGGAACGCCAAACTTCATCTCCCCTGTCTGTGCCGTAATCGAGAGGCCCAGGCATGCTGGAATAGCTGAGACGGGAAAGGAATACCGACCTAGCCGTTTTTGGCTTTTACCTAACTGTGCGCACAGATTCATCCCGACCCAAAATTGGGTGCCGCTGCCTGCGAGCTTACCCATGGATCCCGTAGGATCTGACCACCCTCGGGATGCCCTTCCGCGCTCTGGGATCACCAGGCCGGAGGGTTTTTGCGGCCTATAATTTCTCAAGTGAACCAGCTGCCTTGTGAATATCCAGTCTTTCCGGCACGCTTTCCCAGGGGTTCAACCAACAGTGTTTCGTCATTTTCCCGTCTTCTATCAGCCCTCCTCCGTCTCCTCCGAAGAGAAGAGGGCGGAGGCTCACGTTTGGGCCCATGGAAGTTATCGCCCGTGGAAGGGCGGCTTGCAGGCCGTCTCCTCGCTAATTGCGTAAGTCGTCTCACGTTTTTCCGTCACAGACGGTAGTCAGGTTCGTCCTGTCCTATCTTGCCGGCTAGCTTTACATTAAGTAACGGACGAACCCGGAATTTATTCCCTGCTAAATCCCTCATTCGCACCTAGTACGTGTGGCCACTTAATGGTCAGTGGTTAATGGTTCGTTCCTCAACTGCATCAACTTAAGTGTTTTGGACCTCCGAACGTTTACCAGGCCCGCGGCATTCAAGGGTAATCCATGCACTGACAGGTACAAAGCCTGAGGGCAAGTTTCCAGCGACTTCCCGGTAAACGTTGTTCCCCCATCGTGACTCAAAGCTGAGCGAGTATGTAAGTGCTGCACGTCATTTAACGCCTGGTTGCCTTTTCATTCTTGATAAATGCTTGGCTTGTGTAACATCCGCTATTTTACGTTCAGTCAAGGATGACATCAAGACCCTCATAAACCCGCCGGAACCAAACCCATTTGTCTGGTTGAATCTAATGCAAATTACAACGTATATGCAGATAAGCACACTGAAATGGCGGATCTCTGATAAACAAAATGTCCCTGTCGTGCGATACTCCCATTCACTACTGACTATTCGGGTTAACGGTAATGGTCTGTTCCCTCCACAAGGGTTAATGAACCCTTGGCTTCGGCGGTACCGGCCAAGCTGCCTGTTTGATGGGAAACAGGTGTTTAACGTTTGATTGGAGGGCGAGCGAGAGAGAGAGAGAGAGAGAGAGAGAGAGAGAGAGAGAGAGAGAGAGAGAGAGAGAGTGACAGTGACAGTGACAGTGACAGTGGGGAAGAGACCGGAGGTATTCCCACCTTGACCGTAATCGCTGAGTGACGTGGGGCCCCAGCAGATCTAAGCTACTTTAATTCCCCATGGAAAGAAGGTGGTTATTTAGCATGTGGTGAGCCAGAAGACATGCCCTCTTCACTAACGTCTTCCCGAAACCAGTGGTTCCCCCCCCCCGTCACCTAAACTCTTGTCAATAATGTGCGTGCGGGTTATGTATTTAACTTATACCATTCATTTCTAAACTATGTATACATTCATGTCTCATGCACAGCGACCTTGGACCTTGCCTTTCTAAACGATAAACATTCAGGTATCCTCCATCAACCTTGAACTATGCTCCATAGGAACCTTGTTCGCCACAATTCGCTCCTCCATTTTACCCTTCCCGGGGCAAACAGCTACCCCCGCTGGCTGGGGCCATCACATATGCAAAACGACCGGTGACGGACGGGTCACATTTTTGGGCATGACGGTTCACGGGATACATTGCCACTCCTTGCTCTAGTTCACTCACATGTCGCGCTGTCAGCTTCGTTCTCGCTGTCTGGCAGGGGTGACCGTGTTGATCGAACGCGAGCGAAGTTCACCGTTTCCCCACAATCACTCCACTCAGCTCGCGAGCGACTCCCGAACGATTCCGTTGGATGTGCGAGCTTCTCGGCGATTCCGTCGAATGTTCCTCCTCCGTTGCAGCCGTGGGTGGTCCGCCTCCGGCGGCTGCCTCGGGTGGTGTCCGCCTCCGACGACTGCCTTGGGTGGTCTCTCTGCGACGACTGCCTTGGGTGATGTCCGACGACTCCTTGGGTGGTCCGCCTCCGGCGGCTGCCTCGGGTGGTGTGTCCCTCGACTTCCCCAGGGTGGCGCTTATAAATGGCGCGGCCGGCCCCAGATACCAGACAACGCACGTCAGGCTCTTTGTGCCCCGTGGCCTGGCTGGTGGCTGATGGTGCCGGCTGGTGACGCTGGTGACTGGTGACTGGTGACTGCCGGCCGCTGATTGGCGGTTGGCAGTTCCGGCTGTCCTGAGCGGTAGCTGTTTCCAGGTTACTGGGTCAGGCTGATACCCGTGGCTGGGCGGAAGTCACTCTTTGCATTTGCGGCAGCTTCAAGTGGCCGCGATTGACAGTGTGTGGGCGTATCGGCGACGAGTAGGCTTCGTGTTTGAGTAGCTTTTCACAAATTTATCCGCACCTGCCATGGGTTTCCGGTCGCGGCGGCTGGATGTCTCGTGTAGTCGGGCCGCATGGAAACCGCATGAAACTCCGTATAAAAAATGTAAGCCGTCTTACACTTCATTCTTGTGGTTCTTGGCGACGGCCACTGGTAAAGTCACGATGTTGCAGTGCTCTGGAGACAGATCACACTGGAGAGAGTTGATAAGGCTCTGCATCTGCGACTCGAGGACGGTGCGTTCTCGCCCCCAGTATTGTAGACGTTCACGTACGAGTTCATGGCTAGTATTTCCGTAAATCTTGTCGGCTTTATTGGAGTATACTGCCCTATTCTTCACTAGTAGTCCTTTAGGTACAAAGTTATTATCACGGCAGCGGCGCAGGAAAGTTGTGTGATTGATACACTTGGCAAGACTTAGAGACTTCTCTTTTATAAGTTTTGTAAGTTGGTAGATACGCCTCCCATAACGCATTACGATTAAATCTTTCACAGACATATTAAGGGGTTTTAAGAATGATAATAATATGCCTGTGCATCAGTTCCGGGTGAGCTGTAGCCTCGGTTGTGATCGTTTAGCGTCCTCGGTGCCGTCGGTGTTGACTGTTGTGGACATCCTCATGCACTGAGATGTGGTATGGTCGGCAAGAATATTTTGTGGTACTGGTTATTGTCGTTATCGTCGGGAGAGATTGTTTTATCAAAATTGTATCAATGTATTTGGGAAACACGGAATTCAGGAACACAAAGACCGAAACAGGAAAACGGATAACAGGCCGAGATATATTTATAATGTACTTATGGTGTACTTATGACTGTACCTTCATCAGTTGTTTTGATGTTCATAATTTAGGAAGAGCTATATTCGGGATAGCGAGAAAAAAATGCCTATGCTATACAATGGCACTGCATGCCATATCGCATTATGAGTAATCCCTTTGCGTGAAATTGTGTTGCGAAATGTTCGTGTATCACCATACCTTATCGAGAGCATCATCATGATACTTATAAACGAAGTACTGTTAGAAAGGAGACACGAAGAACTCGAGCACGCATCGATAAGCAGGATGTCGATACTTCCTGGAGAAAGATGTCGGTTGAGTGTTCAGAAAGTGGTATATTCCACCCTATTTCACGAATAATTTAACACTGCAGTACGTGGCTCTGTTTCCAACTCTGACCCTGAAGGACGCTCGACTGTTAAGCACCTGCTCTGGTATCCAATGTGTGCTGTCATTTTTGTTTACTTTTCTTGGTTATTTCGTGCTTTGGCTAATGGTAGACCTGTTGATGTCGTTTCTCTGTCTCTGTGTCTCACTCACGCACAGAAGAGCAAACGCTTCTTCTCAATGCACCCAGGTTATAAACCAGCTGGTCGGCTCCGTGCCGCTCTCCATACACCTGGTGGAAGTGAGTCGTGAGCTGGCCAACGTACAGGCTCAGACGCTCGGTGCCCGGCTGACGTCACCGACTGACAGCCAATCAGCGGAGGCCGCCGCGCTGGCCAGCCAGTCAGAGGCGGTCGGCCCAGTGGAATCGTCAAATGACATCCAATCAGCGGAGGCCGCCGCGCTCGCCAGCCAGTCAGAGGCGGTCGGCCCAGTGACGTCGTTAAACGGCATCCAATCGGTGGAGGCCGCCGCGCTCGCCAGCCAGTCAGAGGCGGTCGGCCCAGTGACGTCGTTAAACGGCATCCAATCGGTGGAGGCCGCCGCGCCCGGCGAATCAGAAACGGAGTGGGACACGTGTGACATGCTGCACGGCACGACCCGCTGCGGCCGAGACGTGCGCTGGCATTCTCGACTGCAGGACGTGCCTGAAGCGTTCTCGCTGGTCGTGGCGAACGAGTTTTTCGACGCAATGCCTGTGCATCAGTTCCGGGTGAGCTGTAGCCTTGGTTGTGATCATTTAGCGTCCTCGGTACCGTCGGTGTTGACTGTTGACGACATCCTCATGTACTGAGATGTGGTATGGTCGGCAATACTATTTTGTGGTGCTGATTATTGTCGTTATCGTCAGGAGATATTGTTTTATCAAAATGGTAAAAATGTATTTTGGAAACAGAATTCATTATTTTGGAGTCATTACTCTGGTGTACTTGGAAGTCTGATGTTTTTCTTTCTTTCTTTATAAATGCTTGAAATATTTTATAATCTTCCGATGGCCACTCCGGTTCAGTGATAAATTATTCGCGAAATAACGTGGAATATTCCACTTAATGAACACTGAATCGACATCCTTCCCAACGAAGTATCGCCATAGTGCTTCTTGGTGCGTGCTTGTGAAGTCTGCATGTCTGGTTTTTAACTGTATCCCGTTCACGAGTATCATGATTTCTCTCACCATGATGGATCTGAGATCGTGATAAGAACATCCCATAGCGCAATTTCAGGTGAATAGATTACCTATGATGTGCTATGTTACATACTACTAGTTTATAGCATAGGTGTTTGCACCGTTATCGTTGATATCGGTATCTCCAGATAAGGTGCCTTTCAAAACACGCAAAACTGGAACAATCATATGCACGCAATTATCTCAAAACTGGGTTTGCAGGACTTAACACGATTATAAATAACATTACTTCCATGACGATTTCGACATCGTGTTGTACTCATTTCGACATCTCACACCTAACGATAAATCATTATTTTAACGCTGCTCCGGTTTCACGACGCTTATTTGGAAGGGTTTTTGCGGTAATTTAAAACGAAAAATATGCTCTCTTTGTAGCTGTAAGCAAAGGCATTAGGGCCCACACAGAAGCATGCAAAGTTACATTCCATTTCAGGATACACACATGTATCATGGGCTCAACACTAATCTGTCTCCAATATTGGACACAGGTGTAATTTGATTAACAGTCACGTTAACATGAAATGTTCTCACGTAGGAACTGCTCATGTCTCCACCATAGCGTCGTGCATTTTTTCAGTGAGCTTCTGGTTTCCTGGAAGTGTCAGCTAGCCCAAAAATGTGAACAGTTCGCTGGATTTTAGTCATCTGAAAATGTAGCTGGGTCGGTAGTGTGTGAGGTCAGTACCACTGGCTGGGTCCGTAGTGTGTGAGGTCAGCACCACTGGTGAGCCGAGTGTCGACTACCATCGCTGAATGTCTGTCTGTCAGCCCGTGTCTGTGCCCGCCGCAGCGGACCAAGGCTGGCTGGCGGGAGGTGCTGGTGGACCTGTCTCCCGCCACCATCACTGACTGATGTCTGTGTCTGTGCCCGCCGCAGCGGACCAAGGCTGGCTGGCGCGAGGTGCTGGTGGACCTGTCTCCCGCCACCATCACTGACTGATGTGTCTGTGTCTGTGCCCGCCGCAGCGGACCAAGGCTGGCTGGCGGGAGGTGCTGGTGGACCTGTCTCCCGCCACCGTCACTGACTGATGTCTGTGTCTGTGCCCGCCGCAGCGGACCAAGGCTGGCTGGCGCGAGGTGCTGGTGGACCTGTCTCCCGCCACCATCACTGACTGATGTCTGTGTCTGTGCCCGCCGCAGCGGACCAAGGCTGGCTGGCGGGAGGTGCTGGTGGACCTGTCTCCCGCCACCATCACTGACTGATGTCTGTGTCTGTGCCCGCCGCAGCGGACCAAGGCTGGCTGGCGGGAGGTGCTGGTGGACCTGTCTCCCGCCACCATCACTGACTGATGTCTGTGTCTGTGCCCGCCGCAGCGGACCAAGGCTGGCTGGCGCGAGGTGCTGGTGGACCTGTCTCCCGCCACCATCACTGACTGATGTGTCTGTGTCTGTGCCCGCCGCAGCGGACCAAGGCTGGCTGGCGGGAGGTGCTGGTGGACCTGTCTCCCGCCACCGTCACTGACTGATGTCTGTGTCTGTGCCCGCCGCAGCGGACCAAGGCTGGCTGGCGCGAGGTGCTGGTGGACCTGTCTCCCGCCACCATCACTGACTGATGTCTGTGTCTGTGCCCGCCGCAGCGGACCAAGGCTGGCTGGCGGGAGGTGCTGGTGGACCTGTCTCCCGCCACCATCACTGACTGATGTCTGTGTCTGTGCCCGCCGCAGCGGACCAAGGCTGGCTGGCGGGAGGTGCTGGTGGACCTGTCTCCCGCCACCATCACTGACTGATGTGTCTGTGTCTGTGCCCGCCGCAGCGAACCAAGGCTGGCTGGCGGGAGGTGCTGGTGGACCTGTCTCCCGCCACCATCACTGACTGATGTCTGTGTCTGTGCCCGCCGCAGCGGACCAAGGCTGGCTGGCGGGAGGTGCTGGTGGACCTGTCTCCCGCCACCATCACTGACTGATGTCTGTGTCTGTGCCCGCCGCAGCGGACCAAGGCTGGCTGGCGGGAGGTGCTGGTGGACCTGTCTCCCGCCACCATCACTGACTGATGTCTGTGTCTGTGCCCGCCGCAGCGGACCAAGGCTGGCTGGCGGGAGGTGCTGGTGGACCTGTCTCCCGCCACCATCACTGACTGATGTCTGTGTCTGTGCCCGCCGCATCGGACCAAGGCTGGCTGGCGGGAGGTGCTGGTGGACCTGTCTCCCGCCACCATCACTGACTGATGTCTGTGTCTGTGCCCGCCGCAGCGGACCAAGGCTGGCTGGCGGGAGGTGCTGGTGGACCTGTCTCCCGCCACCATCACTGACTGATGTGTCTGTGTCTGCCCGCCGCAGCGGACCAAGGCTGGCTGGTGGACCTGTCTCCCGCCACCATCACTGACTGATGTCTGTGTCTGTGCCCGCCGCAGCGGACCAAGGCTGGCTGGCGGGAGGTGCTGGTGGACCTGTCTCCCGCCACCATCACTGACTGATGTGTCTGTGTCTGTGCCCGCCGCAGCGGACCAAGGCTGGCTGGCGGGAGGTGCTGGTGGACCTGTCTCCCGCCACCATCACTGACTGATGTCTGTGTCTGTGCCCGCCGCAGCGGACCAAGGCTGGCTGGCGGGAGGTGCTGGTGGACCTGTCTCCCGCCACCATCACTGACTGATGTGTCTGTGTCTGCCCGCCGCAGCGGACCAAGGCTGGCTGGGAGGTGCTGGTGGACCTGTCTCCCGCCACCATCACTGACTGATGTCTGTGTCTGTGCCCGCCGCAGCGGACCAAGGCTGGCTGGCGGGAGGTGCTGGTGGACCTGTCTCCCGCCACCATCACTGACTGATGTCTGTGTCTGTGCCCGCCGCAGCGGACCAAGGCTGGCTGGCGCGAGGTGCTGGTGGACCTGTCTCCCGCCACCATCACTGACTGATGTGTCTGTGTCTGTGCCCGCCGCAGCGGACCAAGGCTGGCTGGCGGGAGGTGCTGGTGGACCTGTCTCCCGCCACCGTCACTGACTGATGTCTGTGTCTGTGCCCGCCGCAGCGGACCAAGGCTGGCTGGCGCGAGGTGCTGGTGGACCTGTCTCCCGCCACCATCACTGACTGATGTCTGTGTCTGTGCCCGCCGCAGCGGACCAAGGCTGGCTGGCGGGAGGTGCTGGTGGACCTGTCTCCCGCCACCATCACTGACTGATGTCTGTGTCTGTGCCCGCCGCAGCGGACCAAGGCTGGCTGGCGGGAGGTGCTGGTGGACCTGTCTCCCGCCACCATCACTGACTGATGTGTCTGTGTCTGTGCCCGCCGCAGCGGACCAAGGCTGGCTGGCGGGAGGTGCTGGTGGACCTGTCTCCCGCCATCATCACTGACTGATGTGTCTGTGTCTGTGCCCGCCGCAGCGGACCAAGGCTGGCTGGCGGGAGGTGCTGGTGGACCTGTCTCCCGCCATCATCACTGACTGATGTCTGTGTCTGTGCCCGCCGCAGCGGACCAAGGCTGGCTGGCGCGAGGTGCTGGTGGACCTGTCTCCCGCCACCATCATTGACTGATGTCTGTGTCTGTGCCCGCCGCAGCGGACCAAGGCTGGCTGGCGGGAGGTGCTGGTGGACCTGTCTCCCGCCACCATCACTGACTGATGTCTGTGTCTGTGCCCGCCGCAGCGGACCAAGGCTGGCTGGCGGGAGGTGCTGGTGGACCTGTCTCCCGCCACCATCACTGACTGATGTGTCTGTGTCTGTGCCCGCCGCAGCGAACCAAGGCTGGCTGGCGGGAGGTGCTGGTGGACCTGTCTCCCGCCACCATCACTGACTGATGTCTGTGTCTGTGCCCGCCGCAGCGGACCAAGGCTGGCTGGCGGGAGGTGCTGGTGGACCTGTCTCCCGCCACCATCACTGACTGATGTCTGTGTCTGTGCCCGCCGCAGCGGACCAAGGCTGGCTGGCGGGAGGTGCTGGTGGACCTGTCTCCCGCCACCATCACTGACTGATGTCTGTGTCTGTGCCCGCCGCAGCGGACCAAGGCTGGCTGGCGGGAGGTGCTGGTGGACCTGTCTCCCGCCACCATCACTGACTGATGTCTGTGTCTGTGCCCGCCGCATCGGACCAAGGCTGGCTGGCGGGAGGTGCTGGTGGACCTGTCTCCCGCCACCATCACTGACTGATGTCTGTGTCTGTGCCCGCCGCAGCGGACCAAGGCTGGCTGGCGGGAGGTGCTGGTGGACCTGTCTCCCGCCACCATCACTGACTGATGTGTCTGTGTCTGCCCGCCGCAGCGGACCAAGGCTGGCTGGTGGACCTGTCTCCCGCCACCATCACTGACTGATGTCTGTGTCTGTGCCCGCCGCAGCGGACCAAGGCTGGCTGGCGGGAGGTGCTGGTGGACCTGTCTCCCGCCACCATCACTGACTGATGTCTGTGTCTGTGCCCGCCGCAGCGGACCAAGGCTGGCTGGCGGGAGGTGCTGGTGGACCTGTCTCCCGCCATCATCACTGACTGATGTCTGTGTCTGTGCCCGCCGCAGCGGACCAAGGCTGGCTGGCGGGAGGTGCTGGTGGACCTGTCTCCCGCCATCATCACTGACTGATGTCTGTGTCTGTGCCCGCCGCAGCGGACCAAGGCTGGCTGGCGGGAGGTGCTGGTGGACCTGTCTCCCGCCACCATCACTGACTGATGTCTGTGTCTGTGCCCGCCGCAGCGGACCAAGGCTGGCTGGCGGGAGGTGCTGGTGGACCTGTCTCCCGCCACCATCACTGACTGATGTCTGTGTCTGTGCCCGCCGCAGCGGACCAAGGCTGGCTGGCGGGAGGTGCTGGTGGACCTGTCTCCCGCCACCATCACTGACTGATGTGTCTGTGTCTGTGCCCGCCGCAGCGGACCAAGGCTGGCTGGCGGGAGGTGCTGGTGGACCTGTCTCCCGCCACCATCACTGACTGATGTGTCTGTGTCTGTGCCCGCCGCAGCGGACCAAGGCTGGCTGGCGGGAGGTGCTGGTGGACCTGTCCCCCGACGATCCATACCAGTTCCGGTTTGTGTTGGCGCGCGGCGCGACGCCAGCCTGCATCTTCATAGACGTGAGTGGCGCAGCCGATCTCCGACAACGCCGGTCACATCTGCGGTGGCATCATTACTGTATTGAGACCGACTCCGGTGATCAGTTAAGATGTAGCCACCCCCTGTCACTCCAATAAAACTCTCCTCCGTCGGTAATGGTAGCTCGAAAGCGAAGCCTTGCTTCGTGTAGTTTTGCTCCGCTGTCACAACGTCAATGGGTGCAGGTATGGGTATTACCGCCTGTGCCATGGTCGCTGTGAGGTGTAATGACGAATTACTGCGTACCTGATGTGACGCCGGACGAGCGATACACCGGACACACCTGACGCCGTATGGCCTATATGACGTCATTTGACTGGAGTCACGACATGACATTATGTCACGAGCTGACTACACATCTAGACCACATCCTGCGAGCCATGTGTACGTGATGCTCGATCGCGGTCGGTGTCCTGACGCGCGGCCCGCGTGACCCGACCTGGCTGACCGGGTGGCTCGGTACGCTGCCGTAGGAGGAGCAGGCGGCCGGCCGTGACGAGCTGGAGGTGAGTCCACGCGCCGCCGCCACGGCCGCCCTGCTCGCCGCGCGCATTGCCGCAGACGGCGGCGCCGCGCTCGTCTGCGACTACGGTCACCTGGGCGACCGGGGCGACACTCTGCGGGCGTTTCGGAAACACGGCGCCGCCGACCCGCTGCGGGCGCCCGGCCGCGCCGACGTCACCTGCGACGTGGACTTCGCGGCGCTGGCGCGCGCCTCCGGCCCGGACGTGCTGCGCTACGGTCCGGTCAGTCAGCAGCAATTCCTGGAGGAGATGGGACTGGCCGCTCGTCTGGAGGTGAGTCGGACGCCTCAGTTCGCACGAGGTCACCATAGCCTGTGCAGTTTGTAGGGCGGTGATGGCCGGGTGGTTACGGTGTTGAGCTCTGGGTACCGAAGGTCCCGAGTTTAACACTCGCACCACTCGGGACATTTCCAAATCCCGCGGCCCACCGGCTAAATAGTGTGGGTGGCGCCATTAGCCGTCATCGTGTATAAAGTGCGTCGAGAACCACCCAATAAACAAAAACTGAGCAGTTTGTGGTTGCCGTGTCGTGTGGTTTCCGTGTCGGTTTGTGGTTGCCGTGTCGTGTGGTTGCTGTGTCGTGTGGTCGCCGTGTCGGTTTGTGGTTGCCGTGTCGTGTGGTTGCTGTGTCGTGTGGTCGCCGTGTCGGTTTGTGGTTGCCGTGTCGGTTTGTGGTTGCCGTGTCGTGTGGTCGCCGTGTCGGTTTGTGGTTGCCGTGTCGGTTTGTGTCCGGCTGTGGGCGGGCTGAGGTCGGTCTTCTGGTTGCAGAGTAGAAGTAGTTTCCTTCAGCGCGCCTCTGTCTCCCTTAGACAGCAGATACTATTTTAACGTGCTTACTGTGGGGGAAATCCCCCCCAGTGAGCGTTTTTTTCCTGCAGTCACGGATTCTTGCCCATCCACCAGAACTGCCTATCGCGGACTGTTAGTTGCACATATTGTAATACCTATATGAAATAAATGGAATATACCGTTAATGAGAAATTAACAAACCTGAGCATGGGTACAGGAGGGTGCAACCAAGCCTTTAACACCATGTATATATAAGCTTGACTCTTACAAAAGGTAGCGCTCAAGTTGAAAAGCATGCAACGAATGTCTCAGATGTGCCATGGATACAATGACGGCTCTAAAAAGATGAACATATTTGTTTACATACAATCTCTGTCAAATCGACCATAGTATATTGCTTTGCATGGTCGGTTGTGACTCATGTGGTCAGGAGTGTAGCCAGGATTTTCTTAAAGGAAGGCCGGACCAAAAAAGAATGCCTTGAAACAGAGACCACTTTCGGCGCGCTTCGCTCACCCAAAATGTATGGCTCTAAGTGGTGAATATCTCAACATTTCTTACTTCATCTCGTGTATTTATGGCTGTGAGGGCAAGCCAAAGTTGGTGTTGCATCTACAATACTTGCAGGGTCGGATCCAGGGACAACTAAGGGCACATGCTCCCGATAGAGCTGTGGCACTTGATTACATTCTACCAAGAAGTTCGAATGCACAGCACCCTCCTCCTCCCACAACTTGCGCGACGCGTTCAAACGGGAATAAACCACCACCATGTCGTCAGTCAGAGGTGTCTTGGCAGACCACAGCTGAGCTCCAACGTAATCCCTTTCCTTTGAGCAAAAAGTAGCACACTTCTAAGAAAATATTGCGACGAAAGCTGCTCAAAATAACAAGATCAGACCGGGCCCTCAGTGACAGAATGATGTGCTACGATGTGATTATATACTGCACATGTGGTTTCGAAACCTTGGCATTCACATCGTGATTAACTTTTTGCTCTGCCATTTGGGATACACCTCACATAGTCGTAAGGTGTATTGTGATCCCAATAGGTATTGCTGATGTCCATGAAATGCTATGCTAAAGCAAGTGTTTCATGGTAGCAATCCTTTTGTCATGTGAATAAGCATTGGACTTAAATTGTATGAGTTTGTGTCGATTTCTTCATTTGTGGCGCGTCGAGTATACGTTTATCCTTACAAGTCTTGTACTGCAGAAGTAATTGTGTAACAAGTGTTTTACTTTCTCGCTCTCCCACTCTCCACCTCCCCCATCTTAATATGTATATCTCCCTGTCACCACTCTGTCCCTGAACTCTCCCTCTGTTATTTGTATATATCTTTCCTGATGCAATCGGTCGTGAAGCCTGGCCGTTGCGCGAGTGGAGGTTGTCGCCAATCTCTTGTCCAGCTGTTATGGCATTTATCGATACCTTCATGGCTCTAAATATGTAACTCAATTCCTTTTAGCACTCGCCCGTGCATTGGGGGTGTGCTGTTGTTGTTGTAATCCCTAGCTTCTTTGACGACCACAGAAGCCTGCGCACGTAAGCACGCCGCCGCTTGTTATACCTTATGGAGCATCTCATCTCCGAGCTGTACCGACCTCAAGGTGCAAACATTCGAAACCGTCCGCTCAGATCACTAACCTATGACGGGACATGTCAGGCTGTTTTGCCTGCATCGCGAATTATCGCCAATTAATTCTACTTATTTCCTCCGAATCACCAATGATGGGTGTGGTATGGTCATGGACAACTCAGATCCTCTGTCTACGTGGAGTTTTCCAAGATCATCCTAGGTCACTGACCTAACTGATCTCGGATGACATTTTTGGGGAGTTATTGTAGAGGTAATATGGACGCTGATGTTGAATCGGGCGTCTAATGGTTTACCCTTGTATACAGGGAAACAGTGTTTTCGGACAGTATTTCGGAAACCACTAAAATGAGATTAACATTTTGAACTCATCTGACTCATTACCTATGGGTTCAAATGTAACACATCGCACATTGTTAGTATCCAACGATACTGAGGAACCCCACGGTGACCATTTGAAGCTCGTATTTACGACTGGGCGCTAAATGACCAAACCTGGTCGATGCGTCCTAAAACTCAAATAAACAACCAAATAACCAACCATTTACGACTGTATCCACGCAGATAATGGTTGAAAGCAAAACGTATACATTTGACAAAAATGAACTATAAGAACTGGGAGGTCACCAATTGATCCAAAGTATGCAATTCCTGTATCAATTGCGAGATCCCGTGACGTGAATGAAGCACCAATTTCAGCTACGTACAAGCCAGATCGGGGGAGGCGGAGATATAGGACGCCTTATATTGGAATATCGAACAAACTCTGAACCTATGAAATGCTCTCCTCCACCCCAGTGATCATTTCTTTAAATAGGCCCTATTAAGCAGCCACGACTGGCCAGGATAATCATGCAATTTGAAGATCGAATAATGCGTCTGCATCTGATGGAAAGTTTGTTTTACCTCGCGTGCCGTAAAATCTGAAAATAAGCGTGCATGACTTCACGCTTGTGATGCCGGTGCGATATTCTTACAGTAGTTTATTCTTCTGAGACATGTGTGTTGTGCTTGTGGGGGATCTTACACAGGAACTAATTAGTCAAGACTGCTAGATTGCATTTCACTCTCAAAATTCGTGCGCTTAATTTGAAGGTGATCGTAGCTCAAACAGGTCTATTTTCGTGCCTGGCGAGTACCATATCATCCACTCACAGGCGTGATCTGTCCCGAGATCCTGCTGTCCGTGCATGAGTTCCGGTCTCCTGTCAGTCGGTCCGCCTCCCAGAGTGTCGGTGTGAGGTCGGCCCTGACCACCGCTGTTGGGTCCTGACCACCACTGTTGGACCGACGGCTCTGACCACCACTGTTGGGCCGACGGCTCTGACCACCACTGTTGGGCCGACGGCCCTGACCACCACTGTTGGGCCGACGGCTCTGACCACCACTGTTGGGCTGACGGCCCTGACCACCACTGTTGGGCTGGCGGCGGCGGCCCGGCTGACCGTCTGACCGCCTGACCCGGACTCGCTCCCTGCCGCAGCGGCTGGTGGCAGCCAGCACAGCGCAGCGGGCCGCTCAGCTGCGCGCCGCCTACCACATGCTGGTGGGCCGCATGGGCCAGCCGTTCAAGATGTGGGCCATGCTGCCGGCGACGGCGGCGCCGATCCTGCGCCGCCGCCCGCCGGCCGGGTTCGCGACTACACAGCCACAGGCCGCCGGCGCCACCGACACTGGCGCCAGATAATGACGCGCCCGCTGTGTCCGTGCCGGTGTCAAGTGATATAGTGGTGCAATAATAATGCGTTTGAAGTTGACTGGCTGTCTTTGTACTTCAAGGATGGGGAGATACGTGCTAACATCAAGGTACCGGGGATTGTGTTGCTGGGATTCCACTTAAGCTATGTCGAATTCGATGCCATTTTGTGACAATGCGGCGTGTCTCGTTGCCTAGTATAATGCAGCACTATTTTTACATCTGTAAAATTATTGTAAATGTAGAACTTCCATTTACCAACTCCACGTCCTTTGAAACTCTGGTATCTATCAGTACTATGTTTTCCTATTAATGTGCTGCCATGTTGCATAATTACGTTACCACATAACATATATTAACAGTATTGCATGATCAGTTGGATTCCAAGGCGTCTATGCCAAATCACTACAATGCAACACATTGAGACACATAGCGACCGCGCGCCGAAACATCGACTGGAAACGCGATGTCGAAAGACCAAGAAACAAACGGCTACTTCTCAGTACGGTGGAGGAGATTGGACGTCGCCCATGACGACCGACTGTTGCTTCCTTAGAACGGTGGGGCCGACTAGGTTTCGCCCGAAGCAAATTGCAGCTCTTAGGCTGGTTCAGTACGGGAGGCCAAGCCTCCACAATCAGCTGACGACGGCTCTTCGACCGCCCCTGGTGTGTGGAGACGCCGCGACGCCAGGAATCCCGGTGACGGTCAGCTGTGAGGGTAGATTCAGTGGTGTCGACCAGGGGACTTGCCACTTGAAGCACCGGATGCCAGGTGGGAAGCGGTCGCGCTGTCCGACCTCATTGTTGGGCTCGTGCTGACCGCGGACCCCGTCTGGATAATCATAAAAGAGAAAGTCAAGTGGTCGGGTAGCACCGTTTGGCCATGCAATCAGTAACAACTAAGGTAGAACGCAAGTAGTGGATATATACATGATGATGCGTTCAACTATTCATGTTCCTTACATATAAATACCTAGAAGTGACGGGCTTCGCAGCCAGACTTCTTTTTATTATTTGACATCCCTGCCAGACGCGCTCTCGGAGCTCCAGAACGCTATGTTTGCAGTGACGCGTTTGACTCACCCGTTCCGTGTACTGTGGTCCAGAGCTGGTCTCTGAGAGACGCATCTTTTCCGGATCTGAAGTGGTTTCGTCAGACTGCGGGTGCAGGAACAGGACGCCGAAGTTGAGCTCCGGGATGTCAGCGAACACGGTCAGCAGCCACATGACCATCATGAGGCCGACCAGGAGGTAGCCTGCGGGGGAGAGTTGTCACTGAACATCAGAAGGTAGCCTGTGGAGGAGAGTTGTCACTGACCATCAGAAGGTAGCTTGTGGAGGAGAGTTGTCACTGACCATCAGAAGGTAGCCTGTGGAGGAGGAGAGTTGTCAGTAACCATCAGAAGGTAGCCTGTGGAGGAGAGTTGTCACTGACCATCAGAAGGTAGCCTGTGGAGGAAAGTTGTCACTGACCATCAGAAGATAGCCTGTGGAGAGTTGTCACTGACCATCAAAAGGTAGCCTGTCGAGGAGGAGAGTTGTCACTGACCATCAAAAGGTAGCCTGTGGAGGAGAGTTGTCAGTGACCATCAAAAGGTAGCCTGCGGAGGAGAGTTGTCAGTGACCATCAGAAGGTAGCCTGTGGAGGAGAGTTGTCAGTGACCACAAGAAGGTAACGTGTGTAGGAGAGTTGTCACTGACCACCGGGAGGTGGCCTGCGGAGAAGAGTCGTCTGTGGCTGACCAGGAGGTAGCCTGTGGAGGAGGGTTGTCCGTGACCACCAGGAGGTAGCCTGCGGAGGAGGAAAATTGTCAGTGACCACCAGGAGATACCCTGCAGGGGACAACTTATTGTCACTGACCAATAGGACGTAACCTGCAAAGAACGCAAGTTATCGTTACTGACCACCGGAAGGTGCTCTGCGGAGGACGATAATAATTGTCACTGACCACCAGGAGGTAGCCTGCGGAGGACTATAATAATTGTCACTGACCACCAGGAGGAAGCCTGCGGAGGACGATAATAGTCACTGACCACCAGGAAGTGCCTGCGGTGGCCGAGTTATCGTCGCTGATCACCGGAGTTAGTCTGGGGAGGACCAGAGTATCGCCGTCACTGACCACCAAAACGTAGCTTGCGTAGGACAAGAATTATGGTCACTGATCACCAGGAGGTAGCCTGTGGAGGACGGTACTAATTGTCACTGATCACCAGGAGGTAGCCTGCGGAGGACGATAATAATTCGGCTCTTCGGAGAATAGGTCCGAAGAGGTCCAGAACAGGTCTCGAAAGAAATCGGTACCTGTTCTGAATTTCCCGGTGCTCAGGTCGATTCGATGGAGTCCCTTGTGATTTTTGGGGTCATGTGAAAATTTGTGTAAGCCTCCTGCGATATATTTTTGGGCCCCAGTACGATTCCTTGGGCTCCCGGAGCGTTGCCTTTTTTCGGCGCCCCAACACGTTTCTTTTCCGGTGCCCGACGCATTTTTTTTTGGGGGGGAGGTCCTTGACGCAATTTGTATGGCCGCAGAGTGAGATTCCGAGTAGGAATATTTCTTGGGAAGTAAGCTGAGACTTGTTGGGCTCCGGCGCGACCTTTTGGCCCTGAGTGAGATTTTCAAGGGCAGGGGCGTGAAATTGTTTGGTCTAAGTGCGATTTTCAAGGGCCCTGGCACGACCTTTTGGGCCCCAGCGTGATATGCAGGGGCCCGCTCCGTCTTTTTGGGACCGTATCGTAATTTCCAAGGAACACGGCACTACTTTTTGGAGCCCCCAGCGTAATTTTCAGGGGCCCAGGCGCGAACTTTCGAGGCCCGCAGCGTGGTTTTCAGGGGCCGCGTTCCGACGTTTTTGGAGTCTCGGATAATTTTCAGGGGTCCTAGCCCGACCTTTTGGACCCTCAGCGTAATTTTCAGGAGCCCAGCCCGTTTTTTTTTGGGGGGGGGGGTCCCCAGCGTCATTTTCATGGGCTCCGACAAGACTTCTTCGGCCCCAAGCGTGGTTTCAAGGGGCTCCGTCCCGACCTTTCGGGGCCCACAGCGCGACTCTCGGGGGCCCCGGCATGAATTTTGAGGGGCCCGAGCGTGATTTTCAGGCGCCAGGTCAGACTTTTGGGCCCTCAGCGCGATTTTTCAAGAACCCGGTGCGATTTTTGGAGGCCCCACGACCTCTCGGGGGAAACTGCCCCCTTTGCCCCCCTTCGGCACGCCACTGGTGTCGGGTGGGCTGGTGATGAAATTTCAATCGTGCGCAGCGTCAAGTATTTTGCTACAGCCGTAGAAGAGCAGGTAAGTGATAAGACTGGTGTCACATCGTGGCATCACACAGCTTTGCCTCGATAATCACAGGAAACAGCAGCTGCGTGATCCATCGCCACGAGACTGAGCATCCCACGACGATGCAGCACCACCATTGAGCACCCCAATAGTGGTGATAAGTGCTGCGACGGGTGGGGAGGGCAGCGTTCAAAGCTGTTACGTCTGCGCCAAGATTGTCGCACAGTGGCATACATGGTGAAATACACGCCATGGTTGTCTCAGAGTGGCATACATGGTGAAGTGTGCGACATGGTGGTCTCCAGTATCCTAAAGTGGGTCGCCAGCGCTGACTGCGAAGCGCATCAAGAAGAGCGGGAGATAGAGCTAGCTGGAAGGCGGTTTCCTTTTGACCAGAGGCGACTGACAATGTACGTGCCTGGCACATGCGATAGAGCAGAGCACACCCACACAAGTCGCCTCAGCCGTGCACCCCGTGAAGTCACCTGTGATTAGCAGCTTGTAGAGGGGTCTGTAATTGTGGCCAGGACCGGGGCCGTCTCCGGGTATGTAGTCGCCCAGCCCTACGGTCGTCAGCGAGATGAAGCAGTAGTAGAGCGAGTCGAGGAAGCTCCAGCTCTCCTCCAGCCAGTTGAACACCACAGCCGGCACGATGAAGGCCAGGCTGACCACCAGCGTGCTCACCAGGCTCAGGTGCAGCAGGCGCACTCCGAGCGGCTTGTGCAGGTGGCCTAGCCGAGCGTTGAGCCACTGGGGAGGCGAATGATTGTTTGGCGAAGCACCAAGATATGACCAAGATACGAACTAAGTTACAGCGGCAGACATGTACAAGGTTATGAACCAGGTGCTGGGCGCCGTGTGGCTAACGCAGCCGTTGCGCCGCTAAGCCCAAATAGCCGACCAACCATCAACCAGATGCAGCCAATCGTTGGCATGCTAGACTGGGGTACGGCCGTGCATAGCTTCGCAAACATACAAACGTCTGGTGGCCCATAAGCAGCAGTGTAGGGTGATATCAGTTTGTTTATTGCGTGGTTCACGACGCACTTTGTGCACGATCATGGCTTATGGCTGTTTGGTGGGTCACGGGATTGGGAAGTGTTTCGAATGGTGCGAGTGTCGAGCCCGGGGCCCTCGTATCCAGGTATTCAACACTAGCCACTCGACCACCGCCGCCCGTTGAGTGACATTCCACAAAAGACTTAAGAGAGGGCGGAGGGGCACTCGGTCACTGAGCGTGGATATGAAAGTTGTGCGCCGTTGGAGAATGGATATCACGACTACAACCCGTTAGATAATGGATGCCACACCGAGTATAAATCGATAAAGGGATGCGATACCCACATACTGTTGGAGAAGGGTTCCCACGACCACAAACCGTTAGATCAGGGACGCAGCATCAAGTATAAACCGGCAACGGGATGCGATACCCACATAGTATTGGAGGAGGGATACCACGACCACAAACCGTTAGATGTGGGATGTCACATCGAGCACAAGCCGCTAAGGGATGCGATACCCACATACTGTTGGAGAAGGAATACGACACTGAGGTCTTTCTGGATGATAATAGTGGTACTCAAACACCGTTTTGGAGCGGAAAGCACAGTAGCGGATCCAGAGGGACATCAGGTCATGACCCTTCCATCCCCCTTGAGCCCCGAAGGGGTCAAAGCGGGCCATTGAACACGTGTTTGAATTCGTAGGCCGTGACTAAGCACACAAGAAATTTGGCGTTCCAGGGGGTCTCCTTCCAGGGGCTGATGAGGGGATACTCCGGGCCGACGTGAAGGATCACTGGGCCGATATGAAGTGGAGCACCAGACCGATGAAAGGGTTCCCGTGTTATTTGAAAGTGTCCCTGGCTGACAGAGAGAGCCTCGGCCAGTGCAGATAATCCCTGAACCAACATGGAGGACTCCTGAGCCGATGGTGAAGTAATCTAACCGTCCGAGATGACTTCGTGCTGTCGAAGGGGACTCCAGGCCGATATAAAGGTCTTCTTGGCCGACGGGCAAACGCAAAGGGTCCCTAAGCTCATGGGGGGGGGGGTCCTGGCTGCTAAAACGGGTTGCGGACTGAAGAGAGCCCCTGAGCCCTCCTCATCACTGAGACCTCCTGGCAGGGAGGATCTCCGTTGCAAAATGTATATAAAAGGAAACAAAATTGACTCTTTAAACTTAAATAAGCACTTTAAATTAACTCTTTAGCTTAATTAAAGGGCCCAGGATATCACCCAGTCAGACTATATCAGTAAAGCTATGTTTTGCAAGATAATGGCATATAAAAGCCTTTGGCCCCACCAGTAAGTGTTCAAGTTCTAAAGTTCCAAAGTTGTACACCTGCCAAAAATACTTCAACATGTTAGACGGTAGACATCAAGTTCACGTATACTAATTCCACAAAAACACACGATTACACAGATTCCACGTGAAAATGGCAAGCTGACGCACCAATCCTCTTTCCAGTCATACAAGGAACAGTGAACAAAACGAAGGGATGATGTGTCAACAATCGGGTTTGTACCAGGCGTGCCAAAATTGTGCTTACACACGCATGCGATTCAGGGCCCTATCCAACCTGCGAGGAATACTCCAGGGCTTCCAGCCCGACAGAGAAGGTCTCGGAGTCGACGAAGAGGACCCTGGACCGTCGGGGAAGACAGGAGCGGATCCAGGCGCCAAGTTTGGGGGGGACGCACCTTTCTTATCGAAATAGCCTCATTATTTGATATCCGAACAAATTGGGGAAGCTGCCTTCTTGGTGCGCTTTGGTCATCCAGGCTAGCACGTGCTCGTGCGTCTCATTGACCCTTTTGCTATATTTTGACTGGACTCTGCCTCGCTTCACTCAAAGTGACTTTATCCGCCAGTAACGGCACACGACTTTCTTTGCCACGCCTTTTCCAACTTTCGTCCATCAGTGTTAGAACGAGGGAGGGTTACAATTTAAAAGAGCACTCCCGGCGAAATAAAAAGCGCCAAAGTTCACGGGGTCACTGAAACTTTGGATGTCCTCTTTGGCCAAATCCTGGTCCCGCCACTGCTTCGTACTTCAGGAAGGTCGTGGAAAGCACCATCAGTGTGGCATGCGTTTTTTTTGGGGGGGGGGGAAGGTGGGGGGGTACTAACCCGCAGGACTGCGGAGGATATAATCAGTGGGATGGGAGTATACTGACCATCTGGACCGCTGTAGAGGGCACCATTAGGGTGTGTGGGGGGATTACTGACCCACAGAACTGAGGACACCGTTAGTGGGAAACGGGTGTACTGACCCGCAGAAGGGCCATGGATGGCACCATCAAGTTCTCGACGAACGCCGAGAGCATGACCAGCGTTAGCGGGATCCCGGCCAGCGCGAACATGATGCAGAACAGCTTGCCCCCCTCGGACAGCGGGGTCACGTGACCGTACCCTGGAGGGCACGGGCAGAGGTCACGTTCGCTGCCACGCTGATGGGACCACCCACGCTGACCGTCCACCGTGTCACACGGCCATCGACCTGTGCCAACCACGGCCGTTGACGCCGCGTTCTTAAATAACACCAAGGGTGACTGACATCGCACGAACAGCTGGAAATGAAAAGCGCCGTGGTGAACTGACCTAGCTAACCCCACTATGAAGGAAATACCGAGGGCTATTGCGATGAGCATCGATGTGATGGGTAATTATTCTTGACGTGTAATCGTGGTAGTGAAAACAAATGTTTTAAAAAAATGTTCCGAGCTTCATTTCGTTAATACAATTAGGCACACTGCATAATTACGACTTATACATTAACCCTTTGCCTGCCGAAGTGTGTAAATCGAGTAACTTTCTGGCCAAACCCTGACTGCCGCAAAACGAGTAACTCGGTGTAATTCCTTCCACTCGTGCCGTGGGCGGGACTGGGCGATTCGCCTTGTCAAGGACCAGTGATCGATGGGTTGGCGGCACCATTCATGGCGGGCCTGACTGGTGGGGTCAGAATTCCATCACACCATTCGGCAGGGGGTAATTAGGATCGTGTTTCGGCATGATTCTCATTGAAAATGACGGCTCTCTTCCATTCATGCTTGTGAAAGGTGCATCCAGCTCATCAAGACCTGTCATTTGATATAAAGCATGATATAAATAATCCGGCATATGCATCCATGTTATTCACGTTGTGTACCTGTTTTCCGACTTACTTACATGTTGTTGCGTATGCGATGGTTGGTCTCAGTAAGAAAAGGCCAAAGCATCTCTACCTCAGAATAATGCAATAATGCATTTCAGCATCACTCTAAATTTATATATATATATATATATATATATATATATATATATATATATATATATATATAGTATATACACGCTGGTGGCTTGGAATTGACATCACCTCGTCAACTTGGCAGTGGGCGGCATGGCGATAGTGCACAATTTGTGGGCTAGAAAGTGAACTAAATGTATATTGAGTGTGGAATGCGATATGTCTATTATAATGTACATATATGTGTGTTGTCAGTCCAATTCGCGGAATCTGTCACTGATCATGCTGCCGCATACCTATGTTTCAAGGCATGGCAAGGTTAGGCATATATTCTGAACAGAACACCGTAATTCCTTTCTGAGAAACGCATAACGGAGCGTCAAACACAAATATATTTGCCTCGCATCTGCTTACTCACGGAAAGTAATCATTAACGGCATACGATTCGCTGAAGTGATGGCAGTCTTTGAAATGAAATGAAACACGGGTGCGTATGGGTAACTACACAATGTGTTGTCGCCGCTCACTGTCGCTGGTATGCTTCCTAAACTTAGGAAAGCACGACT
The DNA here is from genome assembly GCA_034440615.1 of Ashinkailepas kermadecensis. Lineage (NCBI taxonomy): Eukaryota > Metazoa > Arthropoda > Thecostraca > Neolepadidae > Ashinkailepas > Ashinkailepas kermadecensis. The sequence goes on along the minus strand of JAOTOM010001649.1, from coordinate 8,914 downwards.
CGCAAAGTGCTGACACGCACCCCGATACTGCACATGTTGTTTTCACGCGCTCTTTGCACATATTGCACAATCTCGTCGGATATCTGGTCTTTCCATAGTTCTGTGAGGTGGAGTGAATGGGGCTGAATAGGTAATGCAGATAGACATTGATGAGTGTGGGGGATGTTGGTGGATGTATTCTTGGGAATTATGGGTGTGGTGTTGGTTGGGGTGAGGAGTGTCGTTTGGCCAGGGTTATGGTATATTCCCTTTATGAACATCAAATAGGACTTCTGCTAGAAGGTGTGCATTGTGTAGGTTCCTTTAGGGTGGTCCCTATGCTATTGTTGGAACTTGAACCTTTATGTTTTAGATCATGCTGATAAATTGAGTATTATACTAGCAGTGGGTGTACCTAGCAGTGGGTTCAGCACCGACCTTCGGGTATGTGATGATACTGACGAGATTGGCTGTGGTAACACAATGGGGCATGATTGGAGGAGTTTGGAATTGTTGAGTGTGTTATGCAATATCAGATGAATGGTGCTAGACAGATAGTGATCGTCCAGCCACATCTCGATCGCTGCTTCGGTCACTTCCCTGTGACTAGCAAGCTGTTGGAAGTGGTCGACGTTGTCTACCTTGTGGATGACGTGCACATTGAAAGGTGCTGACTGCATTATCCACTGAAGTGTCTTTTTTGTCCACCTCATTGACTTGCGCATGTGCGCGTAATATACTAGATTCTGGTCCAGCTGGTCAACACCGTTCATACTTCGGTTGTATGCTGCCACGCACACAAGCTTCACACGGACCTTGCCTCGACGGGATGTCTTAGCAGAGGTGCTGGCGTCATGTTCGGTAGGGATGAGGGTCACCGTTTTCTTGTCCCTTCATGACATCACAGCGCACTTGCCATCAGTCACAGAGTAAACCTCCCCGTGTTCGAGCGACTGGGCTGACTGAATTGGTTTTCTGATCGCCTTCTCAGATAGTTATTGATTATTATAACATTTGGTGCCGGCTGCAAGGCACCTGGCACAATATATCCTCAGCGAACACATTCACGGCTAGAGCAAGCATTGAACAACAGTGCATAAATGACAATGCATAAATCATGCAAAACCTTCAAATTCCACGCCCCCATGGTTTTCGCTGCGGTGTACAGTTTTGTAAATAACGTCGTTGGGAAGGTACTGAAGCTAGCTCTAATCATGCAGGCTGTAATCACTGAAAACAAGTTTGTAGGAGGAAAATGCATTTGGAAAAGTCATTCCTCCCATTTTATATGGGGGCATGGGTGTTGTTTTGTATGCTTGTGAGGGCGAATTTGCCCCTTCAATGTTGGCTTGCCCCATGGGCAATGAACCCCATGCCCATGTTTCTGAAAATTATTGGGGGGATCAGTGGCGTACCTAGAATTTGCATCTGGGGTGGGGGCAAACGTATTTGGAGGGGGCCCACTTACCTCCATTAGAAAAGTCCTCGGATTTCGACCACTATTGTTTTCCAAAGGGGACGTTTTAAAACAAAATAATTAGTGACCAACTGAATTGTTCTGTGGAGGGGCCTCATCTATCACCATCGTTTCTGAGTCGTCGGATTGCATCCCTAACATTCCACCCTGTTCGAAGGTTTTCTTTTGGTATGCCTTGATAAGTCACCTCACACTGCTGAACTTACACCTAAGCAAATCACCTTAAAATGTAAATTTCCCAATTTCAGGCATTCCAGTTCAAAGCGCCCGGTCACCAAGACGCGTGCACGGACGGTGGTTCGTGCACGTGCACACCCATCTTGCGCATTCGGGACAATCGCCACACTTCGTGCGATGCTACGGTTTTTCTAGGCCTCCTACGTTTGGATAATTGCTGCCAAATGCTAGACTTGCGCCATATTTGACGCGATGGAATGCTTCGTATGAGAGTTTGCTGCGAAAATGATATTAATCAAATTCGATCGTTAGTTCTCTACTTCCAACGTTTCCTGGTGATTAAGAAATGTGGATACCTGTTGAGCCTTGACGCGCCTCATATCTTTGGTCAAATATTCTCCCAGATTGACTACCGAACCGAGGCCCTGTCTCGGTGTTCTTTTTTTGGACCTGTTGAGTCTTTCTTCGTCTACGGATGTGTCTTAGGGCTGCAATTCATGTATAATAGGTGGCCAACACATTTTCTAAACCCCTGCTCGTTTTAGGGTATGTTGCTTTTTGTGCACCGATAATTTGTTTTAGGTACCTGGACGTTTTCGAAGATCCAGATTTGTAAATTTTGTGCCCCCCGGTCTATTTGTTCTTTTTGGTACCATGTTGTTTTTTGCGGCCCCAGCCTCATTTTCAGGCCCTTATGCTGTCGCATGGCCCCTGTGTGCTTTGAGAGCTTCCGGTGTATATTTTTAGAGCTCTCGATGTGCATATATGGCTGCAGCGCATGTTTTAAGGCTCTGTCGCTTTTTGCTAGACTGTGTGTTTTGGAGGGCCAGGTGCATTTTCGGCTCCCGTTGGGATCCCGCTGTGCTGGCGCCTCTGGCGCACATTTATGGGGCCCCAGTAGGATTTTTTGGGCTTCGATGCGATTTTTAGGGGTCCCGGTGCGACTTTTCGCGCCAAGGCACGTGATGCCGGGGACCCAACTCCAGTTGTCTGGGCTCGATGTGATTTTTGTGGATCTTTGCTGGATTTTTTTAAAAGTCAGGATCCCGGCCTGAGTTTTTCGCGCCCCTGCTGCCATGTTTGGGTATCCCGCCTCGATTTTTCGAGCTCCGGTACGATTTATTTTCTGGGCCGTACGCGATTTGTGAAGGTATCTGGCGCTATGTTCGGTGCTTCAGAACCATTTTTTCTGACTCTGACATTTATTTTTTCCGAATCCCTCCTTATTTTGGAAGGCACCAGCTTGATTTTTTTTTGGCTGGTACCTTTGCGATTTTTGTGGTCACACTGTGCTTATATGGGACCCTAGACGCCAATTTTGGGGAGCCCCGACGTGAATTCTTTATGCCCAGACCAAAATTTTGGGATCACCGACGGGAATTGTGGGTCCCGAGCGCGATATTTGGGGGACCGGTTGGAGTTTGCGGGGCGCGTTGTACTGAGCTCTGTCCCCAATGCGATTTTGGCGCTTCCTGTTGCACATTTTCGGGCCTCAGAGCGAGTTTTCTGGGGACCGCTGGTTTTATTTGGAGACCCCTACGCGAATCCTGGTGAACCGAAGCAAATTTTGCTGCCCCCGTCATGATTCTTTGGAGCTTGCCCTTCAAGGGGGGGAGGAGGGGCAGCTGGAACTTTTGTGGCCCGGAGCGACAATTTGTGGCTCCAGTGTGATCTTCAAGGGCTGCGACGCGACTTTTTTTAAATTCAAGTGTGAGCTTTTGGGCTCCGACGTCATTTGCTTGGATCCCATACGCGAGTTTTAGCGGCCTCGACACTTCTTGGAGGTCCAACACGTTTTGGGGACTTTTGGCGTTATGGTTGGAGCCCCAGGGTGATTATCCATGTTCGGATTGTTTTTCGTTTCCCAGTCTCCATTTGCTATGGTCCCGATGAGACTCTTGGGGTTCGGTACGACCTGTCGTGTCCCTAACCCGATTTTCAGGTCCCGGGCATGACTTTTTGATACCCCCCGGGTTCAGCGTGATTTTCAGGGGCTCCAGCTCTTTTGAGGCTCAAATCGTGATTTTCAAGTACCCCGGCTCGACTTTGTTTTGGCGACCCCAGTGTGATTTTCATGAGCCCAGACGCGAACTTTTGAGGCACCGAACGTAATATTACGGCATGGAAGTGGCGACTTCCCCCGCTGCCCCCCCACCCCCAGGTGGCGACGCCCCTGGTTACAACAGGTAGCTCGCTGGATTCCCTCTGCGTGCTTACATTCTCAATAAATAGTAGTGCTGGACCTCGGGCGTGGGCGGGTGGAAATTGGTTGGATGCAAAGAGGATGCAAATGGATGACCGTTGTTCTACTCATATATACTTTTTTAAATAAATTATTTGCAGGGTTTGCTGAACTAAAATTGTGCAATCCGGAGTATGGTTGGGTTCGAGTACTTATCTTCCAATGGTTTAGTGACCTGACTACACGGCAGGCTTAGTGCATACCCAGGTGCTCGCACTTTTCTAACCGTTCACAGGTCAAAACATAAATAGCGAATACTACGAAGGATGTGACATTTGCATATATAAAAGCGCAGCCAAGGGCCGTTGGTTGGTTATTGGTATTACGACACGTCGACCGTTGAGTCATGTAGCGTCGCCAATCTCTCACGCCGATTGGTCGCGGGCGAAGAGTAGCGACAGGTGAGACTCGAACCCACAACCTTTCGATTGTGAGACGAGCATCTTACCCCTAGACCACTCGTCCCCAGCCAAGGGGCCGTCATCCCCTTAGCAACCAAAAAGACATGAGATCAAACAAGAAATTTGGAGATTCTCACCGCGCAAAACCAAAAATTTTCGACGCTTCAAGCGCGACAAAAGCGTTTTCAATGTCATGTCATTTTTTAAGTCAGCCCCCACTTTAGAGGATCCTGGCTGCGCCACTGAGCATATGTACCATTACATTCCAACATATATTGTGGCATTACGGGGAATAGACAATCTCGTAACGGTTACCGGTCCGTGGGTGAGAAAAACGAATGTTCTAAAGGCATTGAAAGACGAGCCGATATCTGTCCCCCTAACTGTCGTCCGCATTGCGTAATCTTCTTGTACTCACAAAGGTATAATGCGCGAATACCGCTGTACCACATAGGTACAGCGGTAGCTGTACCACATAGGTACAGCGGTACGATACAGAACTACAAAGAGCATTGTCCAATTGGTGTGTTGGGTCGATATATAGGCCTGGACATGCTTGAGGCCTCAAAATGCTCAAAATATTTCGAACGTTGATGTGAGTTATATGTCATAACTAAGAGTATATTCAGATACGTTGGAATGGTAATGGCCGGCACACCTGTTCCGACATATATTGTGGTGAGCCTTGAAAATGTTTCGACTGGCGTCGTGAGAAGATTAACGACCCCAACCCAGCCTTTTTCAAGGCTCACAATATCCGTTTCAGTAATCGCAGTGATACGGCTTACGGGTTATTACTATTTCAACATATTACAATGCCGGCGTACATTCAGCACGTTTTCCGATAGCTCTGTTCAGGAACTGTAGAAAGCTAGATGAGTCCAATGTATATGTCCCATCACTCAGCTATGGTATCTAGGAAATCAGTAGCATGGGAATCAGGCTTACAATGTCAGCATTTCGCTTCAATCTGCAACATTTCTGGAAATTTGCAGCTCCGTTCTGGGCTCGATCGCTAAGCGCCGTGCTGTACCATACCTGCAGGCAGCCCGGTATTACCGACCGCCACCACGCCACGAAACGTGGCACCCTCCTACCGCAAAACCGACGCGATGGGATCAGGTGTCAGACCGGAGGGGAGGTGTGACAGGTGATCACTCATTCGAGATATGGCAATGGGCAGCCCGCCGGGGACCCGCCGAGTTACACACTTGCGGCAGTACAGACGAAATTCTACAAACCGGCTGTGGCAGTCAAAGGGTTAAAATAAATATTCACAGTTTCGGCTATCGCCTGTCGTACAGCCTGTTGTTCCACTGCGTGGGTTATGTTTTTGGTCTTGCTTCTTTCAGCGTTTCTTTTGAATGCACACGCATGTATTATTCTAACATATATGAATGCCCACGCATTTTAACCTTTATTTTACTTTGACGGCTATCATAATGTGTAGTGCCAGATGTAGTCAAGCAGCACCGACTTCCGACCTATGGTAGTGACCACCGTGGCCGAGAAGAAGAAGCTCTGCCCGAAGCTCCAGTTGGGCCCGCTGGAGACGTTGCTGGAGACGGAGACGCCGCGGTTGTTGGCCGTCACCACCTCTGTGATGAGCTCCTCGAGGGCGGAGTCTGTTGGGGCACAGATAGTCAGCGAGTGCCCGTCCCACCTCTGATTTATTGTGTTCGTGCACGAAAGCATGCCAACAGCGTGATGTGGGGCATCTCCACAGAAGAAATGCGCTTTGAACAACACGATAGAGATCCAGCGCAATAATGTTCGCTGTATCAGAGATATATTGTCAAAAAGTAAATGACCTCCAAACTTCGGTAAGCTCCATGGCCGCACAATTTAACTTGCCTGCACGACATTCAGCTCCTCCGAGCACTCAAAGCACATGGTGCTCATCATCTTATCCCCGTCCAAGAGTAGCCACGTCCGTATAGCAAACAGGACACAGCCGTATCACTGGAGGCACCATGAACACCAACGCAGGGCGTCACACCAATGTAGACATCAGGACGCCTCCAGGTCTCCGAGTCCGAAAAGCAGGCAAGCGTGCACGACCCTTGCAAAGGCGGCAGCTTCAGAACGAACTCTTCCGCATTGAGCACCCCTATTGCCAACCGCAGTGTGTCGGGAGCTGGCCTTGTCGAGATCACCAATGACACCGCGCCCACTGCAATATATATATATATATATATATATCCACACACACCCGATGTTAGCAAGAGCCACTGGCTTATCGCTATTGCATGCTGATCGTCTTAATTTTGCATGGCTGCATTGTACGATTAATTTCCGTGCATCATTAATTAATTACCGGCGGTGGGTTTTGTGTGTACTTACGTTCCAATTTCTGTCCTAAAACGCATATTCTGATTTGAAATCATACACACACGTGCTACGTCACAGCGTGGGGGAGAGGGGGTGGAGGGTGATTCATCCACTCTAACCGTCGGATTAGGGGATTATGCCCCCAGGGTATAATTCCCCAAATCTGACAGTGACAGACATCCGCTTTTTTGCCGTATGGCCCGATGTTTATGCACGAAAAGCGTATGCTGCAGCTGGATATAATGAAAACGTTCCTTCATGTGCAGTCCCAGTCGGATATGCTAGCAAATTGTAGCATTTTTGATGCTCAAAGATGATGTGGATCGAGGCAGTTATGGAAGGCTACAACGCCAGGTTTGGACCAATTTGAAAGGGTTGCCGTCAACACAGCCTTGGGCTAAGCAGAATATGAGCAGGTCATAGGTGTGCGTGTGCGTGTGCGTGTGCGTGTGCGTGTGCGTGTGCGTGTGCGCGTGTGCGTGTGCGTGTGCGCGTGTGCGTGTGCGCGCGCGCGCGTGTGTGTGTGTGTGTGTGTGTGTGTGTACACCTTGATGATAATAAATCATTGAGAAGTTAGAGCGGACAAATTTAAAAGGTTTACGGATTTCAATGCATCGATAATTCTATGAGTATTTTCCATAAACATTGTAGTGTTGGTCGAGCATGGATACGATTGGTCATCGATGAATAATATGCCATCTGCATCTCAGGAATTGAATTTAACTTTGTGAAAGAGGTCTCGTTGAACGATTTTAGACATATTTAAGAAATGCGGATCACAAAGAACGGCGTCGTAGGCAATAATTTGTCGAGATCTAAGCGGCAGAATCGTTGGAGGCAACTGCCGTTGTGCCTGCATATCCTCAGCCAGTGACTGTAGGATCGTTGCTGACCTTTCCGTCCGGTATATAACAGTAATAATGGGAGTCCGTGGGCCGCCTGGTGCGCTGCAGGTCGTTTTTCTTTCGGTGTAGGATTTACAGAGGCGTAACTCCACCGAACACCATGCCAAAAGTGCGCATTGCAAGATTACGCGCGCTAAAGCAGGCCCAAGTAGAATTTCCGGCATTGGCGCAATGCGGTTTACGAGGTCTCACAGGCGTAATCATTCAGCTCAGCACGCATTACATGTGCTTATGTGCTAAGGAATAGAACTTGCAGCATAAGTACTGAAGTGCACAGATGGAAGCGCTGAAGCACAGTGACTAATCCAGAACTGGCTCGCTTTGAGGGGCCGACAACACCTTTGAAAGTCTTCCCATGTGCAACACTTCTCAGCACTGTATAATTATTCCAAGTGTCTTCGGTTTTGGACGCATTGAGACAGAGGTGTCCTTTGCAGGATCCATTGCCTGCGATTTTTATTTTGGTCCCCCATGGCGTCATATTTCCTCTCCAAATTTTCAGAGATTAAAAGTTCAGAGCACATCCCTTCACCCAACATTGTTCTCGGCTCTGAGTATTAAGAACCGCGAAGTGTCTGCATTTCTATATTGCTGCCTATTGCCATATCATATTGCCTATCTAAATAATATTCTCAGACTACTCTCCCCCAATCGTTTCCATAAAACGTGCTAGGGCTCTCCACAGGTCAGTGGCTACATTGCGTCACGGGAGGCTGCCATATAGGGTTTGGGCGCGCGCCGGACGGGCGGTAGCCGTCTGGGGCTCGGGCTCACGCCGAAACGCGGGCGATTAGTCTGGGGCTCGGCGCCGAGAGACGCGGCCGTCTGGGGTTCAGGCTGGCTGGCCGAGACGCGGGCGGTAGCCGTCCGGGTGTCGGCGGCGCCCGCGGGTCTCGGCCGGTATCCGCCGACCGCCACGCCTCTGGCGCCTTCCGCCAGCGGGCGCACCATCTCGTTATCTCCTGTTACCGCCGAATGTGCATGAGCCGGTTTAACGTACGATAGGCTTTAAGTCAACGTCACTAAACGCTAGGTTCTTTTTCTGCATTCCTAATATTGCGTTGGTCATTATCCTAGACGTACACGAACCAGCTAAAATACGTGCACCATTGGGCCAACTGCAGGATGTCATGTCAGATTAAGACAACAGACCCCTGCATTGGGACTTCAGAAGTAATTATAATAATTACATCATTTACTAATGAAGTGCGATATAAATCGAGAAAATGTGTAGCTATGTGCACCGGCACAGATATTCTGGTGGATGACTTAACTTTCTACCGCCCATCCTCCCCTGCCAGATCTATCAGTATTGCAGCACACTGTGTTTCTGCTATACCCAAGTAAATTAATGCCCAGACATATCAGCAGCACAAGTGGCATGCCACTAGATATGTTACCG
>JAOTOM010001648.1:0-75384 GCA_034440615.1 Ashinkailepas kermadecensis | reverse complement strand
GGTCTGCTATGCTCCACTGCTCCCGGTGACGTCACACTGACCTCTGCTCCCCCCAGGTGGCGGTGTGGTCCCGCCGCTGTGGGGCCGCAGTCGCGTCGCAATACTGCACGTGCCGCGTGACCGTAACGGAAGGGCCCGACTTGCGTCACGTTGAACGAATGTGACGACTTTCCGACGCCCCGCCGACCTCGCGTGCGTCAGAGGTGGCGGCACAACCCTGGCGCGCGAGACTGCGAGTACTCGAGGTTCGCGGCGGCACAGGCTGGGTGGTAAAGTACGGCATAAGTGCGTCAGACAGCGGGGATGGGGGTCCACAGTGGTGGCCGACTGCTGCTGAAAATCCAAATGTCAGCTTCTCAGTCCATATCAGTTCACCTCACTTCACCGGGTGAAACCTTCGTTTATATATATATATATATATATATATATATATATATATATATATATATATATATATATGTATATATATATATATATATATATATATACATAATATTTATATATATATATATATATATATGGATATATATATATATATATATATATATATATATATATATATATATATATATATATATATATATATATATATATTGTGTGTGTGTGTGTGTAGGATAAGCCAGAACAACGTGACACATTTTCTTTTGTCATAGTTTATAAACCATAACGTACAGAAACATGTTTATTGCAGCATTTAAAGCAGCACTGATGATGATTTGTTGGCGATAGAAGAACTAGTCACTCAGCAGCACTAATGGCGATTAGTTTGCGATGGAAGAACTGGTCACTAATCTACAGGAGTGATGTTCAGAGCGCCTGCTCGAGATGACCTCCGTTTTGCTGAATGCACATAAATCAGCTCTGGTCTTGACATCTGCGATGAATCTGGCACGTGTCTCTTGGGAAATTCGACGAATTTCGCGTGTGATGCTCCTCTTCTGATCACTGAGGGTCGTTGTGCTCCGTTGATGCACTCTTGAGATGCTTCCAGAGAACGAAATCAAGGCGTGTGAAGTCCGGGGAGTGGGCCGACGCCAGGGGTGTACTATTTTGGGCTGATGCCTTTGCCGTTGAAGTGTTGCTCCAGCCACTCTAGTGCGATATTGGAAGTGCGAGGAGTTGCGCCATCCCGCCGGAACCAGGCTCGGATGGATATATTCCGGATAGTCGATGGTCGGCCGCCCCAGAAGCGATCTGGTGTTCTGGCGTATCGCTGCTCATTGATGGTAGCCGTCGAGCAGTCGGGCTGCTCAAGCCAAAGTGGCCCAGAGAGGCCCTTGGCACTTATCGCACACCAGGCGGTGACCTTTCAGCTATGGAGAGGCCTTCAATGAGCAATGCCTGGCCGCTGATTAGGCCACATTTAGGGGCTTTGTGTGTTGACACCGCCGTCCAGATGGAAATGTGCCTGGTCGCTGGACCAAATCCTCTTAAGAAATCCAGGCTCGGATGTGTATTTCTCGGAAAGCCAGCTAGCAAAGGCGATCCGCTGCTGATAGTAGAAGGCCGACCTGTGGGGTGTCAGTTTTGGCGGTTGCTTCACGACGCGGCGGATCTTTCGGTCATGTTTCGACTCGGTGAAAATCGAGTGTTGAAGAAACTACGAAATTGCCGCTGAGTGGAAATGACTGATTATCCGGAAATAACGAACAGCCGTGGTGTGCGGTACGGCGATAATATATACAGCTGTATACAATTTATCATCGCATCCATTAGTGGTACATTTGTTTCGATATCACGAAAGGTCATGGAGCTAAGCGGTGTCAGGTTCAGGTCGTCGTTTCTGAAAAGTGCAGCATCCAGGATAACATTGGAAGTGCTGTCAAAAGCCAAGTTCAAAAGACATCAAATGTCCTTGCATGGTTGTATTTGTAAATGAACAACGAAACACAAGAATACTGTGCTCACCCGAGGTCAAATTATCAGGTCAGATCAAGGTCAAGAAATAACATTTACATTTTCACTTGCAGTTATCGAACCGACTATCATAGGCCAAAACCCGACGTGTTTATAATGGATCACATTCTCCTCAAGCATTGCTCGCAATTTCATTTAATCATTAGGTCAGGTCAAAGAGCAGCGTGCTCAGCAGACCGACAGCCCTGACTCTGGAGGAGTTCGGGAGCTGCAGCCGACGGCCACCATCGTCCCTCCGCCAGCAGCCGGAGCTACGCTGGCCACGACCAGGTGCCACGGCTGCGTGCACGGGCATCGCAGGCTGGGCTGCACGACTCGTGTGAACAAACCGAACAAAGTGGCAGTGGTGTGCTGAATGCGGTGCGTGCCGCCACGGACACGACACCCTCGACCGCGAGTGAGGTGGTGAATTTGTGCCCCTGTATGGGCGTGGTGTGTTGTGTGAGCATGGTGGGATGACTGCTTGTGTGTGTGTATGTGTGTGTTTGGGTGTTTGTGCGTGTGCGTGTGTGCATCTTTGCTTGTACAAGCGTATTGCATTTTCCGCTTCGTGCTATGGAAATTGTCGCTGGAATCATAATAAACAAAACACCGCATGGTTCGTACGCTTGCCTATAGCCTTGTTCCTGTTTCAGAATCGATATGAGGGGATAAATCTGTTGAGGGGATACGATACCAATTACCTTGCAAACAGCATGTCAGAACAGGGCTACAAATGGAACTATGTTCCCCGACCAATTTTCCTTAGATGACCATAGATCCTCCCACACATTGCCTTGCAAATATGCATGCTTGTATGGCATGAAGACATACGCTGAACAAAGAGAGTGCTTTTCGGCGTTATATATTCGCCAATTTTAATACCGACATTCTTAAAATATGCAGAATTTCACGTTCCACATTACTTATTTGTACAAAAACACATTCTCTCACACATTTCGCGTAAGAAGCAGAAAAATGAGCGCACTGCACCAAGACATGACATATGTCGGACACGTTGACCGCGTTTGGTCCGTAAGATCATCATGACCAAGGAACTCTAAGCTTGTGCATAAAGGAGTTCCCCTAACGACCCACTTACCCTGCTAGCTGCATTGCCCTGGCTCCCCCAATTCCCGAAATACCAGGGGGAGTCAGGATGACCCAACCATACACGACCGTGCTGCGATCGGCCACCACCCGAGTGCGTGTTAAACCTTTCGATACTTTTGCCTACCTGGAGTTGGTCCGTTTCCAGCCCCCAGATAAACAATCAGCGGTAGCGGCGGGAGTCTCTCGGGATATAGTTTATGCCCGGGTCGACATCCTCCGACACAGGTCTCAGCAGCCCCCCCCCCCCACGCTCCCCCGGGAGGGAGGGGCGTGTGATGAGCGGCACTGTCGGCAATATGGGCGGACCTCAGCGGCTGCCGACCGGACCGCACAGGCGGTGCCATTTCTGGCTGACAGGTCGTTAGTTGGCGTCGAGCCCGGTTCAATTACCGGTTTCCAGTTCACCCGAACAGGCTGTCAGGACGGTGCTCACCAGGATGGCGCTCACCCCAGGACGGTGCTCACCAAGACGGTACTCAACCAGAACAACGCTTATCAGGACGGTGCTCGCCAGAACAGTGCTCACCAGGACGGTACTCACCAGGACGGTACTCACCAGGACAGTACTCACCACGACGGTACTCACCAGAGCAGTGCTCACCAAGACGGTACTCAACAGGACGGTACTCATCAGGACAGTACTCGCCAGGACAACGCATATCAGGACAACGCTCACCAGTATGGTACTCACCAGGACGACGCTCACCCCAGGGCGGCACTCACCCCAGGTCGGCGCTCAGCCCAAGACAACGCTCACCAGAATGGTGCTCATCCCAGGGTGGCTCTCACCAGGACGACGCTCACCGGGACGACGCTCCGCCAAGGTGGTGGTCAGGAGCGCTAGCTGGAGGAATGTAAATCGAACCGAGAGATTCCGCCATTGCGCTGCGAGACGTGGGCTTCGCAAGGTTGAGAAGTGCGGGGCATCACGTCCCAGGGCGAACATGCCATTACAGCATATGAGATGTCATCTCCGTCACGTACGTCATCTGCATCCACTCACCCCACCTCGTTCCACGCCTTTTCTAATCTCTCTTCTCTCTCTCTCTCTCTCTCTCTCTCTCTCTCTCTCTCTCTCTCTCTCTCTCTCTCTCTCTCTCTCTCTCTCTCTCTCTCTCTCTCTCTCTCTCTCTCTCTCTCTCTCTCTCTCTCTCTCTCTCTCTCTCTCTCATCCTCCGACCACTCTAACCACACGAGGGCATTCTGTGACTTATTGCACAGAAAGCGCTCGATCAGCGCTTAGACTTCCTGTCATTTCGGCAATCTTAAGAAAACTTTTATTGTCTGGACGGGAATGTTTCACCTCATTCACTTTTTTTAATTAGGGCAACACAACACAACCCATTTGATCTGAATGTGTAAACAGAGCTATGGAGTTATCTTCGCGTCGTACTGATCGTCCCTATTACTTTGTTTTGATGACCGTTTAGTTCACGAGAACTAAGCTTGGCTGTAGCATAATACAGTGGATGTGAATACCAGCATGTAGAGTGCGTGTGGATATCAGCATACGAAATGGATGAAGCTTAGAAGCATCGGGTATGTCCAAGGCCCTCTACTGCAGATCTACGAACAATAGAGTGATAATTGATAGCCAGGGGTGAGGCGTTGCCATGGAAACCGATTGCAAATGTGCTCCCTTTTCGCATGACTGTGCTTAATACTGTACATACCTTGTTTGAAAATGTTCCGAGACAATTATAAACCGCCGGAAAATTACAGATCGATGACTAACGTGTCCGTTGATTAATTGGGAAACCGCCAGCTTCACTAGCCGTTGTGATTAAATCAACGTAGACAGGCGTTTGTGGCGCAGGTGATGTGAACAGAAAACGAGTTGTTAATTTAGTTGGAATGTTGCCATGCCTATGCTTCTTTGCGGCGGGTTCATAATACTGATGCTGAAAATTATTTGTCCGAAACTGCAGAATTATATTTAGTTGGGTCACATGTGAATTGAGTAGAAAGAAAGGACTGAAAGCGAATTTCACCTTGCAGTCTGCGCACGTTTAAGCCTATAGCAAATGTATGAGCTTTGCTTCAATAAAAATGCTTTCATGTCGACCACGATTTTGGGCTCGAAACTCCCTGGCAAGCAGATCACCGATAAAGTTGAACATTATGAACCTTTTCTTGGCCAAGCTATTGTAATTTAGCTGGTTTCTCAGCTTGCACTATTTCCTCCAAGCACTAACTTTACTTTCTTTTCTAAGTTACATGGTGAGACATTCCCTTTAATCGATGGCATGCAGTTTATCTATTCACTTCAGTTGTGTAGTCATCGTGTCCATCACCATCACCAACCTCGAGTGAGTGTCATGACGCAAGAGCCTCCTCACCTCTTACTTAGAGGTATTGAAGCCAGATAAATGTGAAATGCGGCACAACCTTTTCCACTCCCTATTGTCGTCCCTTATTTGAAAAAAGCTGAGTGTTTGACCCTGTTATCGCCACCACTCGGCGCGGTGGGCTGTGACCCACACTATCGTCTCTTTGCGAATTATTTGCAAGCAACTGATGACACTTCGCATTACGATGACAACTGTATTTACGTGCTGTTGCGGCGGTGATGAACTGTCTAAAGCGTTAAAATCCGCCAGAGGCCAAAAATACGAGGTGTGTCTCTCCTAGAAACGCAGTTACGTGTATGTCTCCAGAAGATATTAGAAACCTGCCGACTTGCCGAGCCATCGGTTTGTCTCCAAGGTATGCTGAAAATAAATCATAAGACGTCTAATCTATTGTATGCTCTGCGTTCTGTTAGGTTGAATAGCAATTTGTTTCACTTCACCGAGAAAAGAACAGTATATTTCGGCTCCTTGGACCACCTTGGATTCGCCTTGGATGGCTCCGTTGTGGTATGTCGGTATTTGCACCTGCGAATGAGCAAAGCTGGTCGAAACGCCCTAAAGCCCGAATAACTAACTAACTGTATTTGCACCTGTCACATTTGCGGAGACTTTTTCGCTGTCGGCGATCCGACACCTTGCGGTCGGCCGTCCTCAGATAGTGCTGGGATCCGGCGCTGTGCTGCGTGTGCGCGTCTTCTCCACGGGAGCGGCCTCGGCCCGATGGGCGCTGTCGGTGACGGTGGCGCCCCGCACCGGCGCCACGGAAGAGGGCGGGCTGTGCGCGCTGGCCACGCCCACCGGCAACACGCCTGTCAACACGCCAGCGGAGGCGGTCAGCAGGCGAGTCACCAGGTGAGCAGCGGGAACGGGCGGAGCTGCGAATCTCCGGCGGCGCTATTTCTCCGCCTTCATGTGTGAGGGTTTCCGCGTGATGACAGATACTAGAAACACCACGGCACTTCCGGCTCTAGCATTGTTGGCTGCGATTCGGCTGCCGCGGGACACACCGCCCTCCCGACAGTTGTGAAATTTGACCACCACGTGCGACGGTCCTGCGTGAATCGAAGCTACTCAAAACCTTCACCACACACAGTCGAGCACATGGATTAAACTTAGGAGTGCGCATGTCCTGGAGCACTGCTCGAGAACAAGAGCGAGCGTGAAGGCGATGCTGCAATGATTCACCTTTGAATACATTTTTAGACGAATAGAATGCGTCCACAGCTGCTACGTCCACCGCGCAGGAACACCGAGTCTCGCAAAGAAACATCGCATAGCCCGATAATAACCCATAATCGCATAATTATCCCGATGTCGTATACTGATACTCCCTGACCAGTTTCCGGCGCAGCATGCTGACGCTCTTCTGCGAATCCCAGCGTCACAACCTCATCCTGCTTTCCCCGCCTGCCTCCGCCACTAATGCCCCGGGGCGTCGCAGGAAGCAGAGCGCCGGAGGCGACTCAGACAGAGCCGACGCCGGGAGAGCATCGCCACCGCCGCCACCAGGCTGCCTGTGCAGCAGCAGCGGCTGCCAGCGGCCGCCGCCGCCAGGTGGCGCCACGCTGCGGCCGTGGCGCGAACTGACGGCGACGAGCCCGCACCGCAGCCGCTCTCACGCCCGCCGCCACCGTCGGCGGCGGCTGGGCTCCGCCGCGCCGGCCGACCGCCACTCGACTGAAGGCGAACACCGCGCGCCCGACTCGAGCCTGCCGCTGCCGTCCGGCCGCCAGCCAGAGGCGCAGTCCAGCTCGGAGCGTCAGCCGAAGTCGACGCCACGCCCACTGCTCGGTTCACGTGCGCAGGCGCGCCCCGACCCCGGCTCAGGCGTGCACTCTGAACCGTTCTCAGACGGGAGCACACGCTCGATGAAGAAGCCGCATGGCGAGCATTCACACGATCGGCCATCAGAGCTCTGGACGGGGTCACACCGGCACCGGCAGGCTGATGCGCCTCTGTTGCGGCCAGCCGTCGAGTCCCGGCTGGAGCGGCCACGGTCGGCCGCCACCCCGCCGCCACCCGGCCGGCCTGCCGCCTCACACCAGCAGTGGAGGCCGCCTGACCGGTACCGACCGGCAAGAGTGCGGCCGGCGCCGGTGCTGGCCGCGCAGCCGACGGAGGCGGTGACGTCAGCGCCGGACGGCGGCCGGTGTCGCTTTGCCGTCGTGACGTCACCACTCGCGGCCGCGTGCGGTCAGCTTCTGACGCCGGACCTGCTGGAGACCACGGTGGCGATCTGCCTGCACGGTGAGAGTGCAGACAGGGAGGTGTTGGGCTGTGATGCAGACAGGGAGGTGTGGGCTGACGTTGCAGACAGGAATGTGATGGCTGTCGTTGCAGACAGGAATGTGATGGTTGACGTTGCAGACAGTTTGATGTTGGCTGACGTTGCAAACAGGGAGGTGCTGTTTTGACGTTGCAGACAGGGATGTGTTGGATGGCGGTACAGACAGGGAGGTGTTGGCTGACGCTACAGAATAGACATGGAGGTATTGGCTGACGCTACAGACAGGGAGGTGTTGGACTGTGTTGCAGACAGGGAGGTGATGGCTGACGTTGCAGACCAGGAGGTGTTGGCTGACGTTGCAGATCGGGAGATGTTTGGCGCGACACCGTGTACCAGTCTGGCGGTGGGGGTACTGGAGGACCGCTGCGAACAGGCGGCGCTCAGTTGGTCGGCGGCCCGACAGGCGGCGCTGGCGGCGGCGTTGCAGTGTCCCGCTCAGTGTCGACCCGGCGGCACGTGCAAACAAGATGGCTGCCATTGCTTCCCCGGCTTCAGCGGATTTGCCTGTGACGAACCAACAGGTGAGTCGGCGGTCTTGGGCTGACAACGGCACATGGATCGGCATGTTGAAAATATTTCTCCCTCGTGGGCCGGGAGAGGGTATACTGACGACTTGTGGTGGGTCCGAAGGGTATACTGATGACATGAAATGGGTCGGGTGAATATACTGACAACTTGAGGTGGGTCCGTAGCAATATCCTGACTTATATTTTTGTTTACCAAAAATATACTCCACTCTACACAGTGGAAGAGGAGGAGGATGATGACAAAAACTGATGTAAGAGATATAATGTGCAAATGCTCTCATGCAGGACGTGAGTAGCGATAACTAGCATAATGGAATGCGTTTAGGTGATAGAGGCGTACTGACACGGTACATAGAATAGCCCTTTTGTCTTGGGATGGAACATTAATAGTACCTACAATAAAATACAATGGCGTACAATGCAATGCAATACAGTACAGCGTAATACAATGCAATACAATACAATGCAATGCACTACAATGTAATGTAACGCAATACAATGCAATCGTCGGCGGGCGATTTTGACGTGACGAGATCGATGGCGGATTTTGGCATCATGGCCACGCCCAGTTATTCTGAAAATGTAAATATATATGATGACATTGGTAGAGGCTACCCTGGGAACACGAACTGTCCATTCTGCAAGTGGGTGAGGGAGTAGATGAGACGGCGGGTTTTTGCGCCTCTTCTTATTGTGCTGATCCAACTTAACCTCCGCCTAAAAGTTCGCTTTAAGCTGGAGAGACACACGATATGTTATGGTTACAATGTTCTCAAAAGCTAACCAAAATAACTGTGACACGCGAGCCGCAATCGGAATTCATGATGCATTGCGGCTCGCATGTCACAGTTATTATGGTAGCCTTTCAGAACATTGTAAGCATGACATATCGTGTGTCTATCCATCATGCATGACGGATAATTTTCGAGGTTTGTCCTGCAAAGGGTGTGCTGAAGCTTATTGCTTTGTGCGTAGGCGATATTCAATACTCCTGCATGAGTAGTTTAGTCTCTTTATGAAGAGGAATAGTGCAATAAGACTTTGCGTGCAGGCCATTGTGCGGCTTTGTGTGCAAGCCCTTTTCAGGATAGCATTCAGATCTATGAGCGGGCTATGTGGTTTCCTGATTACGCTGTGATGTTCGGAAACTGGCCTGCCCCTCGCCTTATGTAGTGGTAGTTTCCTTTCGCACTGTTACTTCTCTGCTCCAGACTGGAATGTGTGCCAACATGCGTAGTGTGTGCCCTTTATCTGACTGTCCCACTCTCCTTCATGACCACTCCTTTGGTCGAAGCGCTCGTAAGTCCTGGATGTTCCGCTGCAAGCCAACAGCCTGCGTGTGTGGGTCGTGTGTTTCGCGTATCACCTGTGACCTGTGTGTTGCACTGTTCCACAGGTCACGAGCTGAGCGAACCTGGTGGTGGTCTGTCAGTGCTATGCGACCTGTCAGTGTCCCCGTGCGGCCTGGCGGCTGTCAAGGGCCACAACTTCAAGCCATCTGAGAGGCTGACCTGCAGGTCGACGCAATCTGACAGTACGCGGTCGTACGTGACTACTGCCATCTATCAGTCGGATACGGCAGTATTGTGTCCACTACCGGCCGCCGATTCTGTGCGGCACGCAGATCTCGTCAGTCGCTGGAATGTGCGGGTGAGAAACAGTGTTGAACGGGTCATCTGTTGTCTCGGCTCGCGACGATGACAATGACGATCACGATCACGATCACGATCACGATCACGATCACGATCACGATCACGATCACGATCACGATCACGATCACGACGACGACGACGACGACGACGGATTGATGGCTGCAGCTTCTCCGCGCGCTGCTGGGGCCCGACTGACGTGACCCTGGCACCAGTCCCAACTGACCGCGCCCCAGACTGACCCCGCCCGGCCGCCCGGGGCCGGAGTGGCGATGCCCGTCATTTATAGGCGGCGGAAGCCTGCTGCGTCCACGTCCATCGTTGCATCACATCGCTGCTGCCGACTTGGGTGGCGTAGTTTGATGACCGTTGTGCGGTCTTCAAGACGTCAAACAACAAGACTAACCAGCGCGAGCTGTCGTGAAAATAGCCTCGTCTGCCCTTCACAATTCACGGGAAAACATTGTCACGTCAATGCACAGCCCACCGACCCCCACAGTGAACTGGACTAATATCCTCCTGCCCTCACAGAGCAGCCAGATCTGCTGTGCAATGCGGACGAGTGGCTCCCTCGTCCGCCAGGGATGCACTTTGCACATCTTTGGCCGATGATTCTTACGCTTTTCAATGTTCTCTAAGTATTCGGTCGTCGGGCAGGATACCATGACTGGAGATCCCGGGTAGGTTCTGGGGAGGGAGAGGGGGGGGGGGTGGAGGTCCCCTAGTTTGTTACACTGCTAATGCTAAGTTGCCATTTTCCCTATTAAATCCAAAAATATGCCCTGAAAATAAGCACCTCGACCCCCTGGCTTGGCCAGAGATATCCAGCCTTGCGGGATAGGGTCTTCGTTGGTACGGAGGATGCCGTGCTCCACGCTGCCGATTTGATGTCTAAAGATTTTGAATTAGGCAAAATGTATTCGGTATCGATGGCTGATGTTAGTGTAGCGTCTGACAGCATGGATCACGGCATCCTTGACAAGCTTGGGCAAGATGGAGGCAATACAAACTAGCTTATGAGTTATTTGAGCGACCAGAACAAAAAGTAAAATGGGGAAGGCAGACGTGATCCAGATAAAATTCGGTGTGCCAAAGGGCTCGATAGCCGGAATGCAGGAAGCCTAGGCCGGCTAAAGCATCAAATCGAAAAATGTCTGAACTCGCTTCAATTCCATGGACCGATTCAGCCAAAGCTCACTCAAGTGAGTCGCTCGGAGGGCTCTCACCTCCCAACTCGCACCTCCCGGACAGCGGCGTTAGATTGACCGGTGTGGTGTCGGCTGAGATGCACGAAGAGTACGATCCGTCTCCGGGCGGAGCCGCATGTTATGGATTACCCGCTTCTGTGACCGAAACAAAATCGTTGGGCTTATTCAGAGCAACGCTGAGATCGCCGCGGCTGTGAATGTTTACACATTCCGAGTGCTAAAATATGGTTTTGTCCGTGGTTTTCTTTTGCTTCCTTTTCTGTTTTTTTCCTTCCCTGTATCGACATAATTGCTGTTCATCAGTTGCATGTATGTCTTCGTTTCACTTTTCAGCATGTTTGACTGCAATCTGCTGCGCTAGAATGTCAGCGACGCTTGGCGTGAGAAGCCATGTGTTGCACGAACGGTCTGAAGAACCAGTGCAATTTCTGCCGCCAGGTATCGTCGGACTGGACGAACTGGAGCACAACGGTGAAGTTCTCCACCTTCAACGGCGACTGCCGCCACTGTCAGCTGACGGCCGGAAACGTCAGCTGC
The DNA here is from genome assembly GCA_034440615.1 of Ashinkailepas kermadecensis. Classification (NCBI taxonomy): domain Eukaryota; kingdom Metazoa; phylum Arthropoda; class Thecostraca; family Neolepadidae; genus Ashinkailepas; species Ashinkailepas kermadecensis. The sequence goes on along the minus strand of JAOTOM010001648.1, from coordinate 63,816 downwards.
ACTGCTCTCGCCGAGAGCTGCGTTGTAGAAGGTACGGACGCGCACCCCCTCGTGAGGAGATGCGAGTTCAGTCAACTGTTGGCGTTGAATGGTGACTTTCAGTAGGACGAGGGTGCGCAAGCTGTTCAAGCCGTCGTTGAGGACGAATTGATGTCAGCAGGCGCTCGCTTGCTTTCACCTTAGCAGTGGCGTAACCAGGATTTGGTCCAGCGATTTGGTCCCTACCTATTTAGCCCCGCCCACATCACCACGTTCTGAAACTGCTTGGATTTCGGGCACTTCGTTTTCAAAGGGTCCCCATTGATATATATGCATGATATACCAGTTACCTTTCGAACTTGCACTTTAAACACAATGGGTCCAGTATGACCGCCAATGCACCCTAATATACTGATATGCATTTAGGTTTTATTAACTGTTGGGCATTTACAAATCAGCATTTTGCTGCGGGCGTTGTTTGAGAAGGACGGCGGCTGTAGATGTGTTCGCCGCCACCGCCTGCTGAGCTGTCTTTAGTGCTGGCGCTGGAGCGACAGGCAACCCTACCAATGATGGGCAGCAAGTACATAGTGGCTTATGCTGGGATCCACATGCTGTGCTTTCCATTGAAGGTTCTCAAGCTTGTTCTCTCTGCCAGGTCTGTGCTACAAGTCAGGAGACACGAACCCCACGGATCCTTGTCAATACTGCAGTGGTAGCCCGCAGTGGACTCTCAGAACAGGTGAGAGACCAGAGCGAAACTAAACTCGCCAAGTGTGATATTGCAGTTTTTCATTGTCCCCTTTTCTCTTCCATTGTGCCGCGTCATTGATTTTGTATCTTTGTATTCTCCAGTGCTTTATTTTGTATGACTGTGTTTTGGATTTTACCTGATCCTGTACTCTTCCAACAATCCTGACTAAACTAAAGAAGAGAGGAGGGTGGGCGGAGGGTACCATTTGAAACGTTTCGATGAATGTTATCGATAACATATGTCATTTATGTAAACAATCCAAACATGTTTTTGTTCAACCTTTTCCTACTTTGAGACAGTTCCTACACCCCTGCCTGGCATGTGCTCTTCCTATCAGTGTGTGCTGTCTGACATTATGCGCGCTGTAGGTGACCACCCCGCTTCTCAGCGCAAGATCTGTGGCCTGACCTTTGACCCGACCCGCAGACGTCGACTGTGCCGAGCCGCCGGTCGCCTGCACCGTAGACGGCTCCCCCTGCAGACACGGCGTGTGTGTCCAGGAGCCCGGCGGCGCCGTGTGTGTCTGCCAGTCGGGCTACATTGGCTCCCTGTGTGAGGTGAGAGCGCCTGCAGGCTGCCATCTGCTGCCTCTTGTGGGGGGGGGGGGTGAGAGTGTCCACAAGCTGCCCTGTGCTGGCTCGCTGGGGAGGCGGAGTGTCTGCCGGCTCCCTGTGTGAGGTGAGAGGGTCTGCAGGCTGCCCTCTGCTGTCTCTGGGGGGGGTGAGAGTGTCCATAAGCCGCCCTGTGCTGGCTCGCTGTGGGAAGTGAGAGCGTGTGCTGGCTCGCTGCGCTGACTTCTTTGTGAGGTGAGAGCGCCTGCAGGCTGCCCTTTGTGCCGTGAGAACGTCTCATGGCTGCCTCCTGTCGGCTCGGCAGGGGATGTGAGAGTGTCTGATAACTCCCTGTGTGAGGTCAGAGTGTCTGCTGGGTATCCTGTGCTGACTCGCTGACTCGCTAGGGGATATGAGAGTGTTTGCTGGCTCCCTGTGTGAGGTGAGAGTGTCTGTTGCCTCGTTGTGCAAGGTTTGGGGGCGGTCAGGTATGTTCTGCGATACAAACATATGTAGGGAGCATGAAGTCACAAATGCGATTAACCCTATGCGAGTTTATATCCAACTGAGCAAACAGTGTTGATCGAAGACGGAGCCCGAACCAGCTTTGCTTGATCTATAGAGGGACAAAATCACGAAGGGGAAACTGCACCGATTCCGTCGCCTTCACGCTGTTGAAGGCACCTCCAGTGGCGACTTACACTGGAGCTAGCTGTTGTCGAGCGTTGTTGAACTATATCGCATTTCACGCTGACACGCGCCAAAGCCCTGCAGCTTGAGACCTTGATTTTTTGCCAAGTGTTTCCTGTCTCGCGGCTGTTACTCATAACTGGATCCTCCCATTGCGTTTGATTTGCGCCAGCTTTCGTCGAAGGTCCGCTTTGTGTGTGCGTGCGTGCGTGTGCGTGAATACGTATATGGGGTGGGGTGTTTTTGAGCTGCGTGTGTATAAGTGTTTCGGGGTGGGTGGGTGCGGGGTGTCAAGTGGCTGACCCGCCCTCGACGGGGAGCGATATCTGAGTCCCCAGTTTGAGTGCACGGGTCTCCAAGATTATTCTCGACAGACACACGACGCCGAGGCAGTTGCTAAAACTGGATGCAACGTACTTTCACCGACTATTGCATTCACAAAGGTGTTGACATCGTAATCTTAGGTGCATGGCTAGATAGGCTGCATTCCTCGGTTGCAGCAACATGTTGTGTGCTATCTATCAACCGTCACACGTGCCCACAATTACCTGAGTCTCAGTGATACTGGCACACCTGATAATGCATGTGCATTCTCAGATGTGCATCATTTTGAATGATAAAGCAAGGGCTATCAAATTTGGTGAGCGGGTAGCCCGTCATCGGAGCTATCCGAGCATGTACAAGTTGTAGGGGTGGACGAAGCATAGTGTGTGTCATGCGCTCAGTATTCGCTCAACACCCTCAATTATGTTTAACATGGGGCTGGGGCTTCTTCCGACGAAAAACGCGACCGCCACGTAAGGTGCACCCCGGTGCAGCATTCACCAGGCGCATTTGCGCTTGCGCCATCTGACGACAATAGCGCGCCAGGTGCACCCCGCTGCAGCATTCAACAGGCGCGCTCGTACCAGTGCCATCTTTTCGTGTCTGCGAGTCACGTGGGCGCGTGCCACATGTCGTCAGCTGGGGCCATGTCGTCATCAGCTAGCCAAGGCATATGTCACAAGTCACACGAATATGAATCTCCGAGGACACACGCGCTCGATACGGAACCGCGTGCTTGTGCTTATGCGCGTGTGGTCGGCGACCGGTTAGGTTAAGTTAGGTTAGGTTAGGTGAAGTCTCGGGGGAGGGGGTTGATAGGCGCCCCCCCCCTAAGGTTTTCCGCCGACAGTGAAAAAACGGCGAGCAGCAGCGCGCCTAAATTCGGCATACCTTTTCCCACATCAATTTGACATGCTGTGTGAAAATTTTGAGGTCAGGTCATCTAGGGTTAACGAGTTAGCCAAGGTCAAGTGAGGTCACCTTCAGAAAAGTTCAATCAGTTGTCACGCTTTAACGGATAAGGATATTTGAATGAAACTTTCAGCGTTTGCTTATCTTTAGGGATGGAACAAAACCCACCAGAGGAATTTGTGATTTTTCGTTTTTGATGACTTACTAGTTTTGCATATTCGCCCATAAGGAATACAATCGAAGATTCTGGCTAAAGTAAGCATTTTTATGAGATAAAGTTGACTTCAAACAATGTCTTGCTGTCCGCTCTACCCATTAGACAAATAAAAATTGAAGAGAATTGAAAACTCAAAATTTTGAAATTTCACTAAATTAAAATTTAGATTTTGGGGTGGACAAAAAATGTAGGAGCATGGTCGATTTCGCATTCCTTTTCTGATTCCAAATAATTTTTGTTTGTCAACTGTTCCAAAAAAAAAGAACTCCCAGAGCCAAAAACATGATGTCAGTCGTGAAAACAGAGACCCCTAGTGACGTCATTTTTGGGGGGTAAAATTTTGGGGGTGTTCTCTGGCCCTACTCGTCGAGCGCTTTCTGATGACACATCTTTTGTTTTCGTGGGACGCTTAGTTTGGAGATCAGAGGGGGGTTATATGACCCCCACCCCCACCCCCGAGACGTGGTGTGCGGATCTGACCAGAAAGACGGGTTAAGCCAGGCTTGGTGAGGTTTGATGAAGTTTGGTGAGGTTTGGTGAGGTATGTTGAGGTTTTGGTGAGGTTTGGTGAGGTTTCGTGAGGTTTGGTTAGGCTTGGCAATATTTGGTCAGGTTTGTGGAAGTTTGGTTAAGTTAGGTTATGCTAGGTTAGGTTAGGTTCGGCTTGATGAGGTTTGGTGAGGATTGGTGAGGCTGGGTGAGGTTTGGCAAGGTCAGGTTAGGTTAGGTTATCTTATTGTAAATAACCAGGTTTGTGTAAATAACTCAGTTCAAATCCGATTGGGAGCGTAATGACCGGGATTGACTTTTAACACATCAACGTGGTAGTGGGGCTGATGTGCATCTATGTATAATTGAGGCTTTGAGCGCATCGACCATGATTGATTACTTAGCGTAGTTATTTTCCAGGTAATGTGAATACCTATGAAGTAGTTTTTTGCGCAATAACAATTGTTGGCAGAGTAGGTGTCTCACAGGATGATGCATAATGAACGGAAAATATCGTCCGAAGTGGCCTCTCGGCTTCCAATTTGGTCTTTAAACCTCATGTACGGCCTGACACCTGCACTAAATGCGAAAATTTCACACGTGTTGAGATCTCCCTGATGAAGCCGCATTGCGCCGTTTGAATATTTAAATCAACATGGTGGTTCTCGAGATCACCTGGAGGAGTAAAAGACGCAATTCCCATTCGGTTGCTGTGCGTGGTCAGGGAGCACCAGTCGGTGCTGGCTGTGATATAGCGAGCTGCCAGGTTCCAGATTGAAACACTGAACGCCATTGGCTTTGTCAGCGCAGATCGGAGATGCTCTCGCAGTCGAGCTCGCAAGCGCAGCGGGTCGGGGTCGTGCTGACGACGACTCCCTGCCGCAGCTTCGCGAGTGGTCTCCCGATTCGATGTTCAACGGCGCTTCCGACGAGCCTCCTCCCGACCTGGAGGAGCTGCGCAGCATGGGCGACGAGTTGGTGTACAGCATGCACGCGATGGCGGCCGCGGTCAGAAGGCGCGTCTCCGGTGGCTCACCTCCAGCGGACTGATGGCCATAGACTGTCCGGCTGACTGTCACTGAGCTGTCAGCTGACTGTCACTCGGTTGTCAGCTGACTGCCACTGAGTTGTCAGCTGACTGTCACTGAGTTGTCAGCTGACTGTCACTGAGCTGTCGGCTGACTGTCACTGAGTTGTCAGCTGACTGCCACTGAGTTGTCAGCTGACTGTCACTGAGTTGTCAGCTGACTGTCACTGAGCTGTCGGCTGACTGTCACCGAGTTGTCACCTGATTGTCACTGGGTTGTCAGCTGACTGTCACTGAGTTTTAATCTAACTGTCACTGGGTTGTCAGCTGTCACTGAGTTGTCAGCTGCCTGTCACTGGGTTGTCAGCTGATAGTCACTGAGTTGTCAGCTGCCTGTCACTGGGTTGTCAGCTGATAGTCACTGAGCTGTCAGCTGACTGTCACTGAGTTGTCAGTTGACTGTCACTGAGCTGTCAGCTGACTGTCGCTGGGTTGTCAGCTGACTGTCACTGAGTTGTCAGCTGATTGTCACCGAGTTGTTTGCTGACTGTCACTGGGTTGTCAGCTGTCACTGAGTTGTCAGCTGACTGTCACTGGGTTGTCAGCTGACTGTCACTGAGTTGTCAGCTGATTGTCACTGGGTTGTCGGTTGACTGTCACTGAGTTGTCAGCTGATTGTCACTGAGCTGTCAGCTGACTGTCACTGGGTTGTCAGCTGACTACACTGGGTTGTCAGCTGACTGTCACTGAGTTGTCAGCTGATTGTCACTGAGTTGTTCGCTGACTGTCACTGGGTTGTCAGCTGTCGCTGAGTTGTCAGCTGACTGTCACTGGGTTGTCAGCTGACTGTCACTGAGTTGTCAGCTGATTGTCACTGGGTTGTCGGTTGACTGTCACTGAGTTGTCAGCTGATTGTCACTGAGCTGTCAGCTGACTGTCACTGAGCTGTCAGCTGATTGTCACTGGGTTGTCGGTTGACTGTCACTGAGTTGTCAGCTGATTGTCACTGAGCTGTCAGCTGACTGTCACTAGGTTGTCAGCTAACTGTCACTGAGTTGTCAGCTGACCCACTGGTTGTCAGCTGACTGTCACTGAGTTGTCAGTTGACTGTCACTGAGTTGTCAGTTGACTGTCACTGAGTTGTCAGTTGACTGTCACTGAGTTGTCAGTTGACTGTCACTGAGCTGTCAGTTGACTGTCACTGAGCTGTCAGCTGACTGTCACTGAGTTGTCAGTTGACTGTCACTGGGTTGTCAGCTGACTGTCACTGGGTTGTCAGCTGTCACTGAGTTGTCAGCTGACTGTCACTGAGTTGTCAGCTGACTGTCACTGAGTTGTCAGCTGACTGTCACTGAGTTGTCAGCTGACTGTCACTGAGTTGTCAGCTGACTGTCACTGGGTTGTCAGCTGTCACTGTCACTGGGTTATCAGCTGACTGTCACTGGGTTGTCAGCTGACTGTCACTGAGTTGTCAGCTGACGTCACTGAGTTGTCAGCTGACTGTCACTGGGTTGTCAGCTGTCACTGAGTTGTCAGCTGACTGTCACTGAGTTGTCAGCTGACTGTCACTGGGTTGTCAGCTGACTGTCACTGGGTTGTCAGCTGACTGTCACTGGGTTGTCAGTTGACTGTCACCGGGTTGTCAGCTGGCACTGGGTTGTCAGCTGTCACTGGGTTGTCAGCTGACTGTCACTGGGTTGTCAGCTGACTGTCACTGGGTTGTCAGCTTTCGCTGAGTTGTCCACTGACTGTCACTGAGTTGTCCGCTGACTGTCACTGATTAGTCACTGTCGTAATCGAGGAGTTACCAAGTGGATGACTGATGCACCATTAACCATTTATAGTCGCTCACGCTTAGACACTGATTTAATCCATTTGATGGCGAGCATTTTGTTGGAGGTGTACTTTCCAGAGAGGAGAATCAGATTATTGTCAGTTATCATGTACGCGAAGTAAAACATGTTGTTCGTGTGTACCGTTCTGATGTGGATTACATGTTCTGTTGCTGACAACGTGCAACATATATTGCTCATACTGTGGATTATGCTAATTGACAATGCAATTTACATCACCAGTATTGACGGCAGTGTTTTACGTCATGCTACACGTAATAGTGCGGTCTTTTTATCAGTACAATAAGAAACAGCCTTGCAATGTAGAAGAAGTAGATTGAAGAAGCATCGTCATTGGCACATTTGTGTGGTATTGGTGTAGTTTTCTGTTGCTTTGTATTTCAAATTAAACTCAGCTCCATGACAGATAGTAGAGTTTCATCAAACACATCGGTGCTTTCCGAAGGCACCCGAGATGATCTGCTCAATTCCAGATAATCTCATCCTCGTCTGTTCCGGATAAAGAATCGAATAAAACCTTCGAAAATGGTGAAATATGGATGAGTGCTAATGCATGTCAGAGTATTATAACGTTCCGGAATATTGCATTTGCGTGTGTATTTAGCTTCTTGGTACCTTTTCGTGATTCACCGCTGGATTTTACTGAATTATCGGCGTCTTATAAGTACACAAATATATTGCAAGACTTTTGCTAATGGATGCAGAAAAATTCAATGAAGCAGCAGTAGCAGTAGCAGAGCATCAATTTATTACACATACAGCATGTGATTGCAAATGAAACGTCTAGCGGATAAATAGACACGATGTGAAGCACAACATCATCAGGATAATACTACAGCTTCGAGTTGTTTCTAATCCGTCGTCAACAGAGTGGATAACAAAATGATCAAGCTGTACTTTGGTATGCAAACGCTTGGATAAATGCGCATCAAACACCTCCGACCACTGCAAGCTGGCTTAATCACTACCAAAGGAGGAGAGACGAAAGCGCATAGGACGCTGTGTGACGGATGCACGGCTGTGGATGCTACATTGCAGACGCTGTGTGACAGATGCACTGTTGTGGATGTTGAATAGCAGACGGAGTGTGATGAATGCACTGCTGTGGATGTTGCATTGCAGCCGCTGTGTGACGGATGCTCTGCTGTGGATGCTACATTGCAGACGCTGTGTGACAGATGCACTGTTGTGGATGTTGAATAGCAGACGAAGTGTGATGAATGCACTGCTGTGGATGTTGCATTGCAGACGCTGTGTGACAGATGCACTGTTGTGGATGTTGAATAGCAGACGGAGTGTGATGAATGCACTGCTGTGGATGTTTTATTGCAGACGCTGTGTGACGGATGCACTGCTGTGGATGTTGAATAGCAGACGAAGTGTGATGAATGCACTGCTGTGGATGTTGCGCTATTGCTGTCATTTCGGTGCTGCTGAACTTTGAATGCTGCATTGTTGATCTCGTACTGTGCATGTTGTGGCGTGGATAACGCGATGCGGTCGTTGTGTTATGGATTATGTGCTATCGTGATAGGCATCGGTTCATGGATGTACTGTTGACGCTGCAACGCGGACGCTGTGATGTGGGTTCTGTGCTATGGGTGTTGCAATAGCGTGCACATTACAATGTGGATTTCGTGCTGTGAATGGGGCACACAGCTGTGCTGTGGTGTGTCGGGATAGTTGTGGTAGGCACGTTGTGGTGTGTCGGGATAGTTGTGGTATGCACGCTGTGGTGGGTTTTGATAGTTGCGGTGTACACGTTGTGGTTTGTCGGGATAGTTGTGGTATGCACGCTGTGCTTTGGACGCTGCGCCGTGAACGCAGTGCTGTGAATGTTGTCCTACAAACACTGCATTGTGGATTTCGTGTGCGCTTTCACAGCTGTAGAGTCACTGGAAGTTGGCGTAGATGTCGAAGGCTTCCAGCCATGCCACTGCGACATCGTAGCAGAGCTCAAACTGTTTCTGAAATAGAGGAAGACCAGCATGCATCAGACCAGAGAAGACAAAAACGAGTAAACATAAGTCAAGTATAACATTAATAGCGTAGCATGTTTCAGCTGGTGCACATCTGAGACAAGTTCATCACGTCCTCCTAACTTGGTACAATCGGACCTGTTTGACGTGAATTACAACAAGTTTAGCGTTCGTTTAGATCTCCGCGCGCCCACTGGGAGGCGGAGAGGCAGATTATGCCACTCCTGGCTAATGTATGCGAGAGTAAAAAAAAACGGCGCTCGCCGACGCGCCGAAATGTGCGCAAACGTTTGGAAAATTAATTCCCCATGCTGTACAAACTTTTGATGACAAATTGTCACAGATCAAAATCACTGCCCTAAGCCAAGTAGCTTGAACTAACCTCCGAATCGAACTTTGAACTTTAACGGTCTGCTGTAGATCCCTAAATTAAAGTATAAATATGCAATTTTCAAAGCGGGACAACAAAACCACTATCTGGAGATTAGATGGATCATTCATGTGTGATGGCGTGACCCTTGGTGATGTTGCCTGTTTATGATAATAGGAGCAAATTATTGCGGATCTATGCATTATTTTACTTATAAACTTGCATTTTATTACCTTTGCTGAGAACCACCCACTCAAACACAACTTTTCGAACAAAAAAATGTTGGACAAAACATTGATATCTAAAAGTTCAAACAAGATGAAAGCTGATAGTTCAAATTTGTGAAAGCTACATTATATGTGTGGGGCTTCCAAAAATATGCAACTGCTCTTTGCAACTCCAAACAGCATATTTCGAATCAACTCCCATATGACGCTTCTAACCCAGCTTTGTTGTCAAGGTCCTAATCCTAATAACTTTGTCTAGGATCTAACAGAAGTATTTGTGTGGGTATTGCTGCATATGTTTCTGATGAAGTTGATGGAGAGTTTTTACGACAATTTTATATTATACTACCCATATAGTTTCCTTATATTCGGCATAGTATATTCGATGTTAAGTGTAAAGCTATGATCAAGGTTAATTCAAAGAATATATTAGAAGGGTAACTATAATGAAATAAATATCTATTTCGCAAACTGAGCTCCTTTACTTATAACCAAAACAATTACGTAATTACGTTCACTTTGAATGTTTGATGTGTTGAAGCTCATTGGGGAAATGTATTTATTTTATTGTAATTATTCCTTCTCATAAGTGAAGACGAGTGCAACGAGTCGGAGGGCAGCAAGCTGTATTCAGGCACAATCGATGAGCTTGAATTTATGAGCGAACCGAACCGACCCGACCCGACCCGACCCGACCCTACCCGACCCGACCCAACCCGACCCAACCCGACCCGACCCAACCCAACCCGATCCGACCCGACCGGACGCGACCCAACCCAACCCGATCCGATCCGATCTGACCCGACCAAACCCGACCCGACCCGACCCGACCCAACCCGACCCAACCCAACCCGATCCGATCCGACCCGATCCGACCCGATCCGACCCGACCCGACCCAACCCGACCCGACCCGACCCGACCCAACCCGACCCGACCCGACCCAACCCGATCCGATCCGATCTGACCCGACCAAACCCGACCCGACCCGACCCGACCCAACCCGACCCGACCCAACCCAACCCGATCCGATCCGACCCGACCCGACCCGACCCGACCCGACCCGACCCGACCCGACCCGACCCGACCCGACCCGTCCCGACCCGACCCGACCCGACCCGACCCGACCCGACCCGACCCGACCCGACCCGATCCGATCCGATCCGACCCGACCCGACCCGACCCGATCCGACCCGACCCGACCCGACCCGACCCGACCCGACCCGATCCGACCCACCCAGAACCAACCAGACCCGACCCGACCCGCCCCACCCTGAACCGAACCGACCCGACCCGACCCGACACGACCCGGCACACTTAATTGCCTTAATTACTTTTAATTCTTCAAAACCTTTAATTTGGAAGACATACTATGTCCATTCGTGCACTGTGCTAATTTTACGGCATTCAAAAATTGTTCCGCGTTATCAGATCTTCATTAGTCAATTCCCTAAAGAATGTAATTCAGCAGAAAAGCGAACGGCCTTCGTAGCAAAGCATTATCAACACTGGCATGGCTCTTCCGTCATTTCGCATAGTTCAAAAAAAATGCGAGGTGTCTCCAAGAAACCTGCTAGCCCATTCAACGCCAAATCGACAAGTGAAAGGGCCAAAATAGCACCCAATATTTTATATTTCGACGAAAATAATTATGTGGGGTTATCTGATGCACCGTGAATGCGACGTTGCCTACTTGACAAATTATAAGTTCTAACACTTACAATTCTAAAATTCATAGTCGACTTCTTAGCTTTGGATCCTTTTCGTCCTTGGTATTTTGTAAAAAGTCGCTAATTAAGTTTTGCAAATACAAATCCGTCAAACTATCAGCTGCTGCTCACCATAGTGGCGACAAACTGCGGGCGACTCTTGCGGATGTAAGAGACGGCCATCACTACGTCCACCTCCTGCTCCTCAGCCATCCGCGAGAGCACAAAGCAGCTGGCCAGGAACAGGCCACACCAGGTCACACCGGTCCTGGAGAAGGGCGCATATTGTCACACCGGTCCTGGAGAAGGGCGCATATTGTCACACCGGTCCTGGGGAAGGGCACATATTGTCACACCGGTCCTGGAGAACGGCAGACACTGACAGACTGGTCCTGGAGATAGGCACATATTGTCACACCGGTCATGGAGATAGGCACATATTGTCACACCGATCCTGGAGAAGGGCACATATTGTCACACCGGTCCCGGAGAAGGGCGCATATTGTCACACCCGTCCTGGAGAACGGCAGGCACTGACAGACTGGTCCTGGAGAAGGCCAGACACTGTCACGCCGGACCTGGAGAAGGGCACACACCGCCACGCCACGATAATGCAAGTGATGCAACTTTACATTCACTATCCGGTTGGGAGCAGCGCATTTCATGCACCTTTTCCGTAATAGAGGACTCCAATAACGACGACACTACACAATGTACCTAACTAATGATTTGTGCACGCGAGCGCTCTGACAATGCACCGGCCATACAAACACAGATGAAGTTTCCGTTGACTCACAGTTAGGCGAAAAGTGTGGGTGTCCTGACCTCATGACGCTGAGCGTCGTGACGTTGTGCACGTGACGCTTTCCGTTGTCGTGACGTGCACGTGACGTGCGTCGTCGTTACGTTGTGCGTCGTCGTGACATTGCATGCGTGACACTGTGCGTCGTGACGTTGTGCGTCGTCTTGACGCGTGCGTCGTGACGTGGTGCACGTGACGCAGAGCGCGTGACGCTATGCGTGGTGACGGCCTGACCTGCACACGACGACGGTTGGCCCGCCGGCACCGTTGGGCAGCGACCTCTCGTAGGCCGTGTACAGCCGCACCACGTCTCCGGGCGTCGGCACCGCGTCGGGTGCCGTGTCCACAGACAACAGGAACACCAGCAGGTCTCGCGCCACCACCGTCTGGCGGCCATCAGCACCACAGTCACATGTGTCCGTGGCGTCTCTCTCGGGTGCGGCACAGCCACGGACGTGCATTCGCAGATCTCTGTCCAGCTCACGACAATAGCTGGCAGGATCAAAATGATTGGTAAGAAATTATCTCGCACTGCAAGAGTTGTATGGTTTAAGTTAGCAGACATCCACCTCCCGTGTCGCCGTTCCCAAGAGCGAATGCTGTCCAGCTAATGTCACGTGGTGGTTTTTACGATTGCAGAAAATCTCGCTTCGCAGTACAGTTGGTCAAAGGCAATGCAGTAGCAGCAACGCCGCTTCGCGGTTTGGGGAGTCGAGGAGATGTCAAGTAGCAGTGATGTTACGTTGCAGCACTTGCATGCGCAGTTTTGTCGTGTCGCAGTGAGGTGGATGGACGATTTTGCCGCATCAGCAGTGTCGTGACGGCTGCTACAGTCGTAATTGGATCGGGTGGCACTGATGTCGCATAGCAGCATGTGCATTCGCGGTCGTCTCACGGAACCAAGTGATTTCGGATGTGCTTCATTCACCAAATTACATTATTAAAGACAGACATAAAAAGTGTCATCCCTCCCTGGGCCGGAACTCGAGACCACGGAATACGAAACAAGCACTTTGCCCAATTGTCCGGCGTGTCGAGTGACAGGTGGTAGCTGCGGTGTTAGGGTATGGCAAACTACTTTAGCTCTGTGCACATGCTTAGAGGCGGGTGGCTTTACAGATCCTCAAGGCATCGCGCCAATGACTGATGTACACCGGGATTCTGTTGCACTGCAGTTTTAGCACTGGTCCTAATTCGTTCAGCTCCTCTATAGTCTAGTCGACTAATCCTGAAATATTTCCATCTGTCGCTTGATATAGGCCATTTCAAATTGGTATGCCTCTGTTAGAGCGCAGCATTTTTGTAGGCCGAGAGATTCAATGTTAAATGTTCTAGACTGTCAGAAAAACAAAACTGAGCTCAAACGTGAGTAGTAATTGAATGACATTGGGCGCTTAGGGGCAGTCTCAACAGTTACTGGTGCATTCGCTGCCGTTATGAGCAGGAAGACACACAAATAACGCGACAGTGGGCACCATCTGTAGGCGCAACCTTGAGGGTGGCAAGTTACATGCTATATTTATGAGTGTTCCAGGTTTATATGTGCATGTGCGGCTATGATGAGATATGAAGCTACACGTCTGGCTAGAGTGTACCCTGCTTTGTATTTAAGACTCGCGACTCAAGTCCCATTGAACCTCGTACCTCGTCTTTCTTGGTCGTCGTCAGTGTGAGCTCTAGTACTTCTACTTTCTTCACTGGAGACAGGAACTTCAGCTTCTTGGCCTCCACTCTCATGTTGCCGTAAACTATGGACTCCTCCGGAGAGGGCCAGAACACCTGCAAATGATAACAGCTAAGCGGTGGGAAAAGTTCACCATGCTCTTCGTGTATGGCTTTGGAAGATAGGAAAATAATGAGATAGGAGCTATAACACTGAGCGCACCAGTGCTTAACTATACTCCATGCAAGGACACGATAAGGGAGTATGCCAAGGTCAGCCCTGGGCCACAGGGTTAGCTACACCGACCCGGACCACCTGTCCGTGTGGGGGTAGGCCAGCCAGCATACTGCTTCTAATTAAGCCATAGACACACACACGAACCCACGCACGCGCACGCTCACGCAGCATACACAAGCACACACAAGTACACACACAAGCACAAGCACACACACACACACACACACACACACACACACACACACACACACACACACACACACACACACACACACACACACAAACACACACATATCTATATATATATATATATAAATATATATATATAAATATATATATATATATATATATAAATATATATATATATATATATATATATATATATATATATATATATATATATATATATATATATATATATCTATATATATCTATATATATATTTATATATATATATATATATATACATATCTATATATATAGATATATATATATATCTATATGTATATATATTCAGCACACATACGCAATGTCGTAAAAGACCGTCCATCCGACTTACGTCCTGGCTTGTGAAATCATTAATCACAACAATGTTGCGCACGCTCTTCTGGTCCACCATCTGCCAGAATAAACTGCGCCGACTTGGCAGTGGTGCCTCGGTAGCTATGAAGGCGTCTGCTTTTTGGAAGCCGGCAACGTACACTGCGTTGATGTAGTTGTCACTCGCGGTTCCGTGTAAGTATACTCGGCTTTTGTCCTCTAAAAGAAAGCGAAACAGAAAGTAAATTGCATAAAGTTCCGACATTTCCGCTTTTACTATTATGGTGATATAACATCATTGTGCTTTTGCTCATTGTGCAAGGCGTAGCAAAACAAAAATGCCAAAAACATGACCTGCAGTGGAGAAACCATATGGGGTTCAGAACCGAGGCCCTCCCATGAATGGACCGCTGATGAACAGCATGTCCCTGCGCCGCGCTGGGTCCAGCTATTGCTAGAACCATCATGCAGCTCGCAACACATGAAGCCACCTGACACGTGTGGAGGAAACGTGTTTCCTAGAAAACAACATGGAAGGTCTTCTGAAAATTAATCAGGAGTCGTGGCAGCACCAGAGATGCGGGCGGGGAATCGTCTGCCACACAGGTCCTGGAAAAATACAAGGATCACACACCATCGAAGGCTACCATTGGATAAACCTGGGAATATGGACGTCCGCAGCCCACAACTTACCACCGCCGGCGTCCACCGACCACAATTTACCACCACCGACGTCTACTGACCACAATTTACCACAACCGACGTCTACCGACCACAACTAACTAAACTCAACGCCCACCAATCACAACCAACCACCACCGACGTTCACCGATCACCTCCACCGACCACAACCAATCACCACCGAAGTCCATCGCCAAGAACTTACCACCACCGACGTCCACCGACCACAATTAACCACCACCGATGTCCACCGATCTCCTCCACCGACCACAACCTACCACCACTGACGTCCACCAGCCACAACTTACCACCACCGACGTCCATCGACCACAACTTACCACCACCGACGTCTACCGACCACAACTTACCACCACCGACGTCCATCGACCACAACTTACCACCACCGACGTCTACCGGCCACAACTTACCACCACCGACGTTCATCGACCACAACGTATTACCACCGACGTATACCGACCACAACTTACCACCACCTACGTCCATCGACCACAACTTACCACCACCGACGTCTACCGACCACAACTTACCACCACCGACGTCTACCGACCACAATTTACCACCACCGACGTCTACTGACCACAATTTACCACAACCGACGTCTACCGACCACAACTAACTAAACTCAACGCCCACCAATCACAACCAACCACCACCGACGTTCACCGATCACCTCCACCGACCACAACCAATCACCACCGAAGTCCATCGCCAAGAACTTACCACCACCGACGTCCACCGACCACAATTAACCACCACCGATGTCCACCGATCTCCTCCACCGACCACAACCAATCACCACCGACGTCCACCGATCTCCTCCACCGACCATAACCAATCACCACCGACCACCTCCGCCGACCTCAACCGACCACCACCGACGTCCACCGACCGCCACCAACCCCGAGTCGCGGCCGGCTCGCCTCACCCGGCAGGATCTCCGGCGACCGGTTCTTGCCGTCGAGGTTCTCGGCGAGCGCGGTGGCGAATGAGACGGGCGGCGGGTTGGTGTGCAGGTAGGTCAGCTGCTGCTCCAGTTGGGACGGGCCGGCCGCCACGGAGCGCATCTGCGCCAGCCGCGCCGCCAGCTGGCCGGCCGGCACGGCCGTGTCGGGCACCACCAGCAGCTGCACCAGCACCTGGTGCACCAGCCGGTACTGGGCCGAGTTGGCGCACAGGTTGGCGCGCTGCTGCCGCACCACGGCCAGCTGCGAGTACACGTCCACCGCCTGCTCGCTCCGGCCCATCTGGTACATGGCGTCGATGAGGATCACGGTGCCCGTGCGGCCCACGCCGGCGCTGAAATATCGGACACAGGGACGGCACTTAGCGACACAGGCAGGTCACCACGCGACAGCGGCAGGTCACCACACGTCCACAGCGGCAGGTCACCACACGGCAACGGCAGGTGACCACTCGACCACAGCGGCAGGTTACCGCACGACAGCGGCAGGTCACCATACGACACAGCCAGGTCACCACACGGCACAGGCAGGTCACCACACGACCACAGCGGCAGGTCACCACACGGCACAGCGGCAGGTCACCACACGACCACAGCGGCAGGTCACCACACGACAGCGGCAGGTCACCACACGACAGCGGCAGGTCACCACACGGCACAGGCAGGTCACCACACGGCACAGGCAGGTCACCACACGACCACAGCGGCAGGTCACCACACGACCACAGCGGCAGGTCACCACACGACACAGGCAGGTCACCACACGGCACAGGCAGGTCACCACACGGCACAGGCAGGTCACCACACGACCACAGCGGCAGGTCACCACACGGCCACAGTGGCAGGTCACCACACGACACAGGCAGGTCACCACACGGCAACGGCAGGTCACCGCTCGACCACAGCGGCAGGTCACCACACGACAGCAGCAGGTCACCACACGACACATGCATCACCACACGCACAGGCAGGTTACCACACGGCAGCGGCAGGTCACCATACGACCACAGCGGCAGGTCACCACACGGCCACAGTGGCAGGTCACCACACGGCACAGGCAGGTCACCACACGGCCACAGCGGCAGGTCACCACTCGACCACAGCGGCAGGTCACCACACGACAGCAGCAGGTCACCACACGACATCAGGCAGGTCACCACACGGCACAGGCAGGTCACCACACGACCACAGCGGCAGGTCACCACTCGACCACAGCGGCAGGTCACCACACGACAGCAGCAGGTCACCACACGACACATGCAGGTCACCACACGGCACAGGCAGGTCACCACACGACCACAGCGGCAGGTCACCACACGGCACAGGCAGGTCACCACACGACCACAGCGGCAGGTCACCACACGACACAGGCAGGTCACCACACGGCACAGGCAGGTCACCACACGACCACAGCGGCAGGTCACCACACGACAGCGGCAGGTAACCACTCGACCACAGCGGCAGGTCACCACACGACCACAGCGGCAGGTCACCACACGACACACGGCAGGTGACCACACGACCACAGCGGCAGGTTACCACACGACAGCGGCAGGTCACCACACGACACAGCGGCAGGTCACCACACGACAGCGGCAGGTAACCACACGGCCACAGCGGCAGGTCACCACAGGACCACAGTGGCAGGTCACCGTATGATGAGATGATAGATCACATGAGAATGACAGATCATGACAGGATGCGACGGCAAATCATTGCAAGGCGGGTCAGGCAGGACAGACAGGTCATTCCGTGACCAGAACGAAATGGGTCAGGGAATGAATGAAGCGAACATTCCGAGAAAGATTCTACAACATTCAGAAAACAACCAAGCAGGTAACAGTATGGGGAAAAATCGGAAAATTAGCTAAACATTCAAAACAGCTCTTGCTCCCCGTCGTCTAAAGTACGTCTTTGTGCGATGAATAGGGGGGATTTGTTCCCACATTGAGGGATTTGTTCCCACATAACTGATCGGGGATAAATGCATTCCGTGTTGTTTTTGTTCTCAGTTCAAGGCTTTCGTTACTAGTGACAAGCACCAAGCACAAGACGTGCCTTGCTCGGACTTGCCCTTCGTTCATCTTTAAGCGATGTAGTTTCGGACCAGCATTCAACTTTGCTGTTGTTATATTTCATGGAAGAATACAAAAAGAGAAATAAATAAAATGTATTTTCATAGTGCAGAACGCAGAAGTTTGGCTGTACCAATCTCCACGAACATCCCAAGCACAAGTTGTCACCTGCACTTGCGCCTCGTCCACCAACTGGGACGTTGCTCGGCTGACCTGCCTGACGCCTCACCTGCAGTGTACGACTGTGGGGGCGCCGCCGTCTGGCACGGTATCCAGCGCTCGCATGAATTTGGCCAACGACGACGGGTACATGGGCACGCTGTGGTCCGGCCAGGCAGTGTAGTGCAGCTGAGTGACCTGTGACGTCACATCAGATCAAGCTCAGGCCCCGTGGACGGGTACATGGGCACGCTGTGGTCCGGCCAGGCAGTGTAGTGCAGCTGAGTGACCTGTGACGTCACATCAGATCAAGCTCAGGCCCCGTGGACGGGTGCATGGGCACGCTGTGGTCCGACCAGGCAGTGTAGTGCAGCTGAGTGACCTGTGACGTCACATCAGGTTCGACTGTCGGACGGCGGTCTCATTTGTCGATGTCGGTGTCGGTATTGGTGTGGGTGCCAGTGTTGGTGTCGGTGTCGGTCTCGATGTTGGTGTCGGTGTCGTCGGTGTATGTGTCGGTGTCGGCGTCGGTGTCGGTGTCGGTGTCGGTGTCGGTGTCGGTGTCGGTATTGGTGTCGGTGTCATGTCATGGTGATTATGGTCGTGGTGATCAATAATCTATCCCGAATCAAACAGTATTCAGTCAAATGGCCACATGGTTATCAAGACCACCATGCATAAAAGCAATTCTTACAATCGTGTTTCGCTTCAAGATTGTCTCATGCGGCATGCTCAGTTACGACGGCAGCACCGCGTCCACGGTCTCCTGGCGCCTTGAGATCAGGGAGAACGTTCGCACGGACTGACCTTCCTCTCCTGGTGCCCTGAGACCAGTGATAACGTCCATACAGACTGACCTTCCTCTTCTGGTGTATTGCAACTAGTGAAAACGTCCTCACAGACTGACCTTGCTCTCCTGGTGCCCAGCGACGTCCACACGGACCGAACTTCCTCTCCTGGTGCCCTGGGACCAGTGGGAACCTCCGCACAGACTGACCACCCCCTGATGTCCTGCAACCAATGAGAACGTCCGCACAGACTGACCTTCCTCTCCTGGTGCCCTGCAACCATTGAGCACGTCCTCACAGACTGACCTTCCTCTCCTGGTGTTCAACGACGTCCACACGGACCTTCCTCTCCTGGTGTACTGCGACCAGTGAGAAAGTCCACACAGACTGACCCTCCTCTTCTGATGCTCTGCGACAAGTGAGAAGGTCCGCATAGACTAACCTTCCTCTTCTCTTGTCCTGCGACAAGTGAGAAGGTCCGCACAGACTAACCTTCCTCTTCTCTTGTCCTGCGACCACTGAGAAGGTCCGCACTGTGAAGTCGTTGGCCATTTGCACGGCGTCACTACGCACGAACATGCCGGGCAGCTGCAGAGCGGCCTGCTCGGGCCAGTACTGGTCGCACTTCCGCTTGTTGCCCTCGATCAGGTTGGTGAGCATGACGATGCGTTCGGCGCGCGTCTGCCACACCATGCGCCAGAAGTCGGCCACCGTCTCCGGCTTGGGGCCCTGTGTGGCGATGTAGGCGGCCGGACGCTGGTAGCCCTGTTCGTCGGATAACGCCAACGTCAGCTGTCCGAGGCTGTTCTGTGCACATGCTGATCCACGACTTGGTCAGACGCATTTCGTCGGCCGTTTTGTACGAAGAGGGGTCGCCATGCACCCCGACAATGCTCCGCTAAGCGAGCTGAGCCGCGGACCAGCGACCAGCGTGTGGAGCGATATAAGAACAATCCAGTGGTGCCCTGGGTTTGCACTTCATTAGAGTCTCTGCTGGTTCCGATGGGCAAACATGGACCCATAATTCTGAGTTAAGCAGATAAAATGGCACAAAATACATACTTTTGAGCAGAGCATCCATGAGCAATTATGGTCCATGACTTCGCTTGACATTCAAAATATCATATGCGGGACTGTGTTGCTTGAGAAAATAAAACCTATTAAAGTCCAATCGTCCGAACGCATTGAATGCAGTGATGTAGTCAACAACTACAACTTAAGCAAACATGTACCAAGTATGCTTCCAGAATACATGTCATAGGTTAGGGACCTGTCATGACATGACAAAAATCGCAAAGAATGTTTGTTCAATAATGGCAAGCGGCAACATGTTTTCCGTTAATCGGCAAAAAAGAAAACACTATTAGTGGTGTCATCCTCGGATGGCGAAGGTGAACCCTCGCAGTACACAATATTTCATACCCCTCGCTGTGTTGAGGAATTCATTTAGCCCATCCTCCCTCACAAATCAAGTTTTGTTCCAAGCTATATAGAGATACTAAGCGGTTTGTCGCAGCTCCATCCTTGAACTGTCAAAGGTATTTGGAACGTTTTTGTCTACCTGTTTTGGCTGATCTTTCAGGCCAGGTCAAATAGTTCAATGTCGGGGGGGGGGGGGTGATAGTCACTTGGCCATTGCCGTAGCAATCTGAACCTGGTCGTGAATAAATATGATCTTGTGATTCCCTAAAATCATGACACGTACCAAGGTCGAGAGCAAGTACGAAAACACACATGGTAAACTATTGTGCTTGAACATTTTCGAAGCAGACGATACCCTGTGTAAGGCAATTGGTGGCACCGGTGAAATGACAAGTTGGGTCCCTTTGTGAAAAGCTGCAACACCAAAAATCGCTTTCAAATTTATTTTGCTTCGAATATGATAAATGAACAAGCATCTCCGATAGAGAAAGAAAACCTCGTCATCCTACTCACACCGAGAGCGACTTTGATGTGCAAGTTTACCCTTCTAACGCCGGCCGAACAATTGTTCTGCATAGAAGTCCGTAAATTAGCAAGAAAAGAACCAATGGGCAAAGCACTCGCGAATTATTTCTGACCATGCGGTGCTCTGTTCAGGTTAACGATTTTCGAAACAGACCGTGCTGGATAAAAGGCATGGGGTGGCACCAACGCGATTATATCTAAGTATATATTTTGTATACGAAAATGCAAAACTCGATTTCAAAAGGAAAACACCATTGTGGTGCTGTTCAAATCGGTAACGAAACCGGGGTGAAGAATTAACACCAAACCCTGATGTACCCATGCTTACGTTGTACACATCCCTGCCTTAGCCTCCAGAGCACATGTGACACGTTATGCCGGTCTATTTTAGATCAAATCTCAGTGGCCTGACGGGTTTCAACTTCAAACGTTCAATCAAATCGGATAAATCTGAAGCTGGCATGGTTGCAAAGTTCGTACAGTGTACGCGTACCTGCGTACATGTCCACGCCAAAATTGTGATGCGCAGGTACCACTACGGTGGTGTTCATTGCAAACGATATTACGGGCATGATAAAGGACGCTATGGATATCATATCAAGCTGAACGGTGCTACTTACGTCAACATAAGAAGCGTTGATATAATCGGAAAATTTGTCTCCTGGAAGTTTTTCCAGAACCACTCTCGTGTCGTCGTCTGTCCAACAAAAAAAAGACCATTAAACGCATTTCTTGATGTTTTTTTTATTTGCAAAAGCCTGTATCGAAGTCGGAACGATTTACGATTGTATGACTATTCAATATATATCCAAAAATATATATATACACATAAACCCCACACCCACGAATATATATATTTATATATATATATATATATATATATATATATATATATATATATATATATATATGTATATATATCATATAACATATATATATATATATATATATATATATATATATATATATATATATATATATATATATATATAAATATACATGTATACATATATATATATATATATATATATATATATATATATATATATATATATATATATATATATGTATAAATATATATTCCAAAGCGTCTCCACTGATCTCGGCATTCACTAATTTTAATACTGGCTGCTAGCTTCCATACCATGATCTTCCCGCTATGGCTCAAGTTAGATGAGTTGTGCAAACATTCCTAGGAACAGGTGCATTGTCGCTTTGAGCGGGAGCTGTCAGGTAAGACAGCCTGTAGCACAAGCAGGTTCGACTCACAGGCAATGAGATTTCCGTAGCGATTCTTGTGGCTGTTGGCTGGCTGGCGGCCGTACTGGCAGGGTCTGGCCATTCCCGACGGCAGACTGCCGATCTGGGCCTTCAGCTGGCCGTTCGCCTCGCTTCTGTGCAGCGTCTCGACCAGATCCGATACCGGGATGCGAGTGTAGTTGATTTGTGCGACCTGTGGTTGTTCAGTTCAGTGAGTCACTGACTCACAGTGAGTTTAGTGAGTCCCTGACTTAGTTCACTGAGTCAGTTCAGTGGCAATTGTGTCCATGTGTTTATTGACTCGTAACAGACAGCCACCTGACGATAGATGGCGGGTGATGACAATCACACTAGACGGAACACGCCAGACCTGCCAGCCTCGTCAGGCATCACGCCTCTGCTTGGCATTCTTGCGAAATAACCCGTGCAGGTGTTCAGAGATGACTGTGAAAAATATGCAGACATTTGAAATATTTGAAGGAATAATGCATAATAAATATATAGGAATGTGTGACTCACACATGGATATTATCCTGAGAAGAATATCCAAAGACGTTTGCGACTATGTGAGACGAACATGTAGAATGTGTTGTGCACCGAGATAAGTTCGAACACCACGCAAAATCTGGCTGACCATACATTCCGTCACTTGCACACAATTCGAGTCGACAGCCGTCGGCCTGGAACGGCACTACGGCGATGTGAAGGTGAGGGGGCGGGGGCAACCTCGACAGCTACCAAGCATCGCACCGAACTATGGAGGTAGCAAGGATAGACGCTGCCCACGTGCGGCAGCAGACAGTGGTCGCTACGTGGCGTGACTCGCACGTAGTCGTCTGCGCAATGTGCGTACCTGCAGGTTCTCTGTGCGTACCTGCAGATCTTCTGTGCGTACCTGTGGGCCCTCTGTGCGTACCTACATTTCCTATGCGCGTACCTGCAGATCCTCTGTGCGTACCTGCAGGTCCTCTGTGTGTACCTGCAGGTTCTCCGTGCGTACCTGCAGGTCATCTGTACGTAGCTGCAGGTCCTCTGTGTATACCTGCAGGTCCTCTGTGCATAACTGCAGGTACTCTGTGCGCACCTGCAGGTCATCTGTACGCACCTGCAGGTTTTGGTAGATGTCCTCTGCTTGACCGTCCACTATCGGGTCCAGATACTGTTCTTCGACGATTTGGTTTTGCGGAGCCATCGGCCGCAGAAGAAGACCTGCAGGCGCTGAGAAGGGGCAGTTATCGGCACACATTCACCAGTGATGCTTGATATATCTGTGTTCGGGTTTAAGTGCTAGAAAAGGTGTCAGCCGTCTCTCGCTAAATATTCATGATATTAGCCGAATTATTTGTCAAATGCTTATCTCCATCCACATGAATACCTTCATACATGGGCATTGAGTTGCATATTTTGTAGGGGATCTTGGTCTCCTTAATGTCGGCTTCCCCCGATAATTTGAACTGTTCACATGGAGCGTCATGGGGTGGGTCCTCAATCCATTTTGGCCCGCCCCTTGCCCACACTTATTGCGCTCCCCAAATCATTTTGAAAAATTAGCCCCTGCTTTAATACTTATTGTGCACATTTCATTCTAGTCTCGATAGGCATCCGTTCTGCCACTCTGTTACTCTGTAGCTCTCCTTCTCATTTGCTTTTTCGGTTCTAGAATATCAAGTGTTTCTTATCTAACAATAGTATGCTATGCCGCCAGGCCACTGTCACTGCAGATTCCGTACCAGAAAGCTGCTCCTGGGCGACCAGCTTCTGATTATGGTCTCTCCGTCTCCTGGAATAATTGATTCGCGTTACATACAATCACAGTGGTAGCGTACGCGGGCATGATGTGGCCGTAAGTGTGATATTTGATGACGGTGTTACAGCTGCACGATGTGATTCACTTTCCTCAACTGCAGATGACTTGTTCGCTTTAATGCCAATGCAAAGACAAGTGGCGGTCCTCATCCGCATGCGTGTCATGCGCAGTGTGCTGGTTCGGCACCTGGGAGTCTCAACACCCGCAGAGAGCAGCGTCGCCCCTGGTTCCCAGAGGAGGGGACTGGGCACGAGGAGACGTCGCCCTGGCTCGCAGGTCGCCCCCGGCCCGCAGGTCGCTCGCAGGTCGCCCCCGGCCCGTGTCACCGCTGCCATACCCCGCCGTTTTTCCCACTCGTGAACGCACCCGGCTCACGCTTGGTTATATCATGTGATGCGACTATTACAATCATTGTTAACCCCAAGTGGGCTTCTGAACCACCTTATCTCAGGATTTTTGATCGCCGCTTCTTGTCGCGCTATGATAGAGTTCTGAAGCTTCGTGACGCTTCCTAAAGTTATTTTGGATGCATCATGCCAAAACGTTGTTTTAGTTGATGAAAGGCGGCTCCAGGCAGATATTCTGGAGCCATGTCAGGCCAATTTTTAGTTTGGTGAACTTTCAAAGGCAGTCAGGCATGTACACGCTATGTCCATAATGACTAGTTTCCACCCAATACCAGTGAGGCAGAACACATGTTGGACATTTTGGGTTACGAAATATGCACAAAAATGGCAGGGGCAGTTCCAGTGTAAGGAAGCAGCAGTGTTTGTAACGATTTTCAACATGATAAAACGCGAGCCTCTGGCACACCATCACATGATTGTTGATTTCATCATGGAACTTCATAGAGTGAAATAAGAGAGTAATTTCCGGAATAGGCTGATCAAGAGACCAGCATAATGATGCAGCACACTTCTTCAACACGACATATTAACAATGCGTCACACCAAGCTGCTAAAACCGCTGAAGTCACCCACATTGTCCCTGTACCTTTCCAAGGTTATTCAAGGTTACTGATCAAGGCTGACCTCCATTAATGAATGAACTGACATGAACATGAAAAAATAATCATTAACATGAAACATGAACTACAAACTCTGAAGTTATTGAGCGAATGGCCTACCAATATTGACCGCGAAGCTTAGTGAATTTATGTCAGATACTTAGAAGAAAAAACGGATGGCACGAGCTAACATTTTTACGAGGTGATAAAATTGAACAATAAAATTCGGCGTATGTCTCCCAAAACTCTCTCTCTCTCTCTCTCTCTCTCTGGAGCCACCCAAGTTAGACCACATTAGAAACCAAAAACATTGGCTCACCATGCAGCTAAAGGAATGGAAAAGAAAGTCAAAAGTTTCAAGATCATTGCCTGAAGTGTGCAGGAGCTCACACAGAAACTACCGCACCCACAGAAACTTCGTGTTGCCGCACTTTATCTCCCGTAATAGCCTATACTAGGGCATGATAACATATTTCCGCGAGATGAAATTTGACTCGTCCCGCTTGATGAAATTATATAATACCAATCTAGAGTTGATTAAAACTCAATTTATATATAGTCTAAGTGACAGATGTGCAGGTGGAATCAATGGTCGATCGATTTAGGACGCCTTACTTTATGATTTTTTGTTTGCAGAATGCAAATTAAAAGTTAATGGTGAGGTCTTTATTTGAGTTGATTATCTGCCGTGATCTCTGCACGAATGCCATCCTGAGCTACGGCGGGTACAAAGACCACATAAGGCCAGTTAGTGTGAACCGGCCATGACCGCAGCCAACGCGGGATCAGACACGTGGTCGACAGGGTCAGTTCGGTCCGTGAGGGACACACCATCAGGCGTGGCGCTCGCAGCTGATCTCACCGGATCAGGCACGTGGTCGACAGGGTCAGTTCGGTCCGTGAGGGACACACCATCAGGCGTGGCGCTCGCAGCTGATCTCACCAGATCAGGCACGTGGTCGACAGGGTCAGTTCGGTCCGTGAGGGACACACCATCAGGCGTGGCGCTCGCAGCTGATCTCACCGGATCAGGCACGTGGTCGACAGGGTCAGTTCGGTCCGTGAGGACACACCATCAGGCGTGGCGCTCGCAGCTGATCTCACCAGATCAGGCACGTGGTCGACAGGGTCAGTTCGGTCCGTGAGGACACACCATCAGGCGTGGCGCTCGCAGCTGATCTCACCGGATCAGGCACGTGGTCGACAGGGTCAGTTCGGTCCGTGAGGACACACCATCAGGCGTGGCGCTCGCAGCTGATCTCACCGGATCAGGCACGTGGTCGACAGGGTCAGTTCGGTCCGTGAGGGACACACCATCAGGCGTGGCGCTCGCAGCTGATCTCACCGGATCAGGCACGTGGTCGACAGGGTCAGTTCGGTCCGTGAGGGACACACCATCAGGCGTGGCGCTCGCAGCTGATCTCACCAGCAGGTGGCGCTGACAAAGGCGGAACAACCAAGCAGAGCAGTCCGCCAATTATCAGATGACCGGATCAGCCAACGCGGGATCAGACACGTGGTCGACAGGGTCAGTTCGGTCCGTGAGGGACACACCATCAGGCGTGGCGCTCGCAGCTGATCTCACCAGCAGGTGGCGCTGACAAAGGCGGAACAACCAAGCAGAGCAGTCCGCCAATTATCAGGATGACCGCGCGGAGCATTCGGGAGCCACAGACGAAAGCATAGGTGTGGGGGGGGGGATGAGGCGAACAAGGTGCCCCCTCTCGCGACCGGGCTAAGCCAGGAGGGCAATCTTTTCACATCATCAACTTCGTATCACATAGTCCCCGGACGCTCAGCTGCTCTGAAGGTTTTCTTTTGTCAGCGCTAAGTTTTTTTGGGATCGTGGGTAAGGGCAATTTCCAATAGATTAGACAAGACTCCCGTCATAGTGCATTAGAAACGAACTTCTCCACAGCGAATGCTGAACAGTCTCGGATGTGCATGTACACACATGCATGAGTACATGCCGTGGTGTGCCCACGAGCAAAATAAGTGTCACGGGGCGTACGGAAAGTGTGCGCATGCACGTGCACATCCCCACTCTGTGTACATGCATAGTAGTACATAAGTCCCGTCTTAGCATGCGCTATGGATATCATTTCATCGAAACATGCATGAATGCCTAGCATGACCAACTTCCTGCGCAGTGTAGGAGCCATTTCAGCCTGGGAAGTCAGGAGCAAAAGCGATGACCACACCTGTACATCACGGCACCCAATACGGCAGCAACTAGTAGAACCAGCACAGCGAACAAAACCCCCACGATCAGACCTGTGCCTGTGGATGAAACAAAAGTGCTCAGCACAGAAGACGGAGTATCTTAATCTGGTATGCAGCCAATGTTGCATACACAAAAGACGGATGACTTCAATGTGGCATGCAGCCAATGTTACATACACAGAAGACGGAGGACCTCAATCTGGCATGCAGCCAATGTTATATACACATAAGACGGAGGACCTCAATCTGGCATGCAGCCAATGTTGCATACCCATAAGACGGAGGAACTCACTGTGACATGCAGCCAATATTATATACACAGAAGACGGAAGACCTCAATATGGCATGCCGGCCAATGTCCCATACACAGAAAACGGAGGAGCCCAATCTGGCACACAGGCCAATGTCCCATACACAGAAAACGGAGGACCCCAATCTGACATGTAGTGGCCGATTGTCATTATCCCAACACAATCCCAGGGTACGATGAGGGTGCATTGGAGTGACTGCCGCCAAACACTTCATCTATCCCAGGAGGGTGCAATCGGATAGATGTGTGGCTGCAAAAGAAACGTACAAAACAACTTCAAAACTAAGTGTTTCGGAATTGACCCCACCCCCACCCCCACCCCCACACACCCACACCCACCCCCCACCAAGCAGCCGGACATGTCTGCCCATTGTGTGACCCTCCCACCGCCAGACTAGACTGGCCGCCGTTCAGTCAGTTAGTTATTAGGGCTTTAGGGCGCATCGACTTCATTGGTCAGGTAGCGCTCAGTGACGGCCCGCCGTGCCAGTGACACTGGCAGAACGTCACGCACCGTCTGGCGCGAGCACCGTCACCGACGGCTCGTAGCGCTGGAACGTGACGCCCACGTTGTCGTCGGACTTCCGGCGGACCACAGCCGTGCCCAGCTGGTAGGTGACGCCCGTGCGCAGCGGCCGGTTGTAGAAGTGGCGGCCCGAGCCGTTGTAGTACTTGCCGTCGCCGAACACGAAGGTGGGATTGCGCTCCACCTCGCCCTGCGAGCAGTGCAGAGTGAGGCTCACGGCGGCACGGCTGTGCTGCGGACGCGGGCCGGACCGGAACGAATCTGGTCCCGTACATGTGGTGGACTGGTCCCGTACATGTGGTGGGCTGGTCCCGTACATGTGGTGGACTGGTCCCGTACATGTGGTGGACTGGTCCCGTACATGTGGTGGACTGGTCCCGTACATGTGGTGGACTGGTCCCGTACATGTGGTGTACTGGTCCCGTACATGTGGTGGACTGGTCCCGTACATGTGGTGGACTGGTCCCGTACATGTGGTGGACTGGTCCCGTACATGTGGTGGACTGGTCCCGTACATGTGGTGGACTGGTCCCGTACATGTGGTGGACTGGTCCCGTACATGTGGTGGACTGGTCCCGTACATGTGGTGGACTGGTCCCGTACATGTGGTGGACTGCTCCCGTACATGTGGTGGACTGCTCCCGTACATGTGGTGGACTGCTCCCGTACATGTGGTGGACTGGTCCCGTACATGTGGTGGGCTGGTCCCGTACATGTGGTGGACTGGTCCCGTACATGTGGTGGACTGGTCCCGTACATGTGGTGGACTGGTCCCGTACATGTGGTGGGCTGGTCCCGTACATGTGGTGGGCTGGTCCCGTACATGTGGTGGACTGGTCCCGTGCATGTGGTGGACTGGTCCCGTACATGTGGTGGACTGGTCCCGTACATGTGGTGGGCTGGTCCCGTACATGTGGTGGACTGGTCCCGTACATGTGGTGGACTAGTTCATTTGACCGGCACACCCGGCTTGGACGTCACGCTTTGGAAACCTGTTTGTGTATGTTTGTCTGTTTGTGTTACAGCACTTTGCGTTCTATTGTATTAATCCATAGTGAAAGGCGCTCTTTCAATAAAGACTCTTGCCAATTTTTACACGACTATTTATTATTAATTGCACTTAATCTGTGTTCAAAGAAAGTGATTTGCGGCGGCATTTGCACCAAGGACTGCTTCCAACGGCGCTTCACATTGGAATCCAGCATTTACAGATATGTATATATGCATGCATGCATATACATATATATATGTATATATCTAGGAGTATGGATTTTTAGTTACTTATTGATTTGCCAGTGGACGGATTGCGCTTGCTTCCTGATGCCCTAACTGAAATTGAATATAATGCATGTAATGTACTTCAAAATAATCGTGCAATGATACAGGCGTTTGATTAAATTTTGATTAAACTTCTGCATCATTGTAAGGGCAGCCATTATAAAAGTGCATAATGTGCACTGTGCACATCATGTCTTACATGCAACACGCACTAAACGATCTAAGCTTAATACCACACGGAATGCATATCAACGTCCAATGGAGAGCATATACATGAGACCAGTTTGAATGCAAACCAGCTCTTTGCCGCTGGTATCGTCGATATGAAAAGGAAGGCCCTCCCTGGCTAAACATAAAAATACAGTAGAAGGATTACAATACAAGTCCCCCCCCACACACAAAAAAGTGAATAATTGCTTCCACCTCGGGGAATTCAGGGAGGGCAAGCGCTGATCGAGCCCAGAGGGACACCAGCTTAACACAGAAGCGCCCGCGCCGACCACCTGCCCACCGAACCTCGAAAATTCAGGTAGGGAAAGCGCAGCTCGAGCCCCAGAGGGACACCAACATGACACAGTAGCGGCCGCGCCGACCACCTGCCGACCACACCTTGGAGAGCACGGCGGCGACGTAGTAGTTGAGGTTGCGCCGCTGCGCCTCGTCGACGTCCGGCAGGTTGTCGGCCGTGATGGCGACGCCGTCGAACGCCAGGTCCGTCGACACGACGCCGTAGTACTCGGCCGCGCCGGCGCCGTCGACGCGCGGCAGCGTTACCGTCACCGTGGTGTCGGTGACGCTGCCCGACGGTATCGACGGCGGCCGCCGCACGCGCGGCGGCGCCACCTGCGTCTCCAGGTGGGCCGCGCGTGCCGCGCCGAAGCCGGCCGAAGTGCGCGCCGCGATCCGCACCAGGTAGCGGCGGCCGGCGCGCAGGCCACGCTGCACGTGGAAGTGCGGCGTCTCGTCTGCGGACGATGTGCACAGAAGCCGCTGTTGGTCCGTCCGCCAGCGTTGGCCGCTAGGTTCCGCTCCCCGACCAATTGTACTTAGGTCAGGAGCAGCTGAGGTGGCCCATTGGTATGCATGTGAGACCAAGCCCTGCCTGTCCGTGTCATGAAATAAAGTCGCACTTAGCTCAGATTAATCAGAAGTTCAATTGTATCTAAACTCAATGGGAGATGTTAACACGGAATATGCGATTCGTGAACGAACTACAGGTTATTTTGCTTCTTGGCACAACGAGCAACAACAAAGTATATTCGAATAGTAACATTATTTGACTTGATTCTCAGGCAGGATCTCTGCTCGAATGTCATCCTGACCTCCGGCCGGTCCAAAGTCCATATAATGCCAGATAGTATGGGCCCAGCCATGGCCGCAGCCGATGTCAGATCAGGCACGTGGTCGATAGGGTCAGCCAGGCGCGTGACGAACACACCACGGCGACCAGGCACGTGGTCGAAAGGGCGGAATGGCACAGCTTCTTGGCACGGCGACCAGGCACGTGGTCGAAAGGGCGGAATGGCACAGCTTCTTGTGTGTCAAAACTGAAATGTCGCAAGCAGTTAAATAATGTCGCAAGTGCAGGGTTAAAATAATGAGCTTTTCATTAGGCGTGCGAGTTCCAAAAAGGATGTCTATGTTCATTAGGTGTTGGGTTATGCTTTTTACTCAGCCATGGTCATTATTAGGTGATGCTCATCGTTGGTATTTGTGCATTTGTAGGATATGTTCATTATTAGGTAATGTTCATTATTAGGTTATGTTCATTATTAGGTCATATTCAGTATTGCGTTATGTTCATTATTCGGTTATATTCATTGTTGCGTTGTGTTCATTATTAAGGTATGTGTATTATTTGATTATGTTCATTATTAAGGTATGTGTATTATTTGATTATGTTCATTATTAGGCAATGCTCATTGTGTTCGTTAGGTACGTGATACGATATCAAAATTATCAGTCAACTATGTCCTTGGGGATATCTGTAGGCTTCACCAAACTCCATCAGAAAACAATAGGATGCTTCTCACATTTGATTTTAGTGTTCCTTGCTCACTCTATAACAGACCGCACTGGGTAGTTGAAGTAGATGTAATTACATCTTAAGGTGTGGGTGCGTCACGGTACATAGTAGTGAGCTGGTGTACGATAGTTATGATGTTAAGAATAGAACACTTTTAGTCATGAAATGTGGTCTGCCTAATTACGCATCTGCATGCAGGACGTTATAATTTGGTAAAAGAGAACAATGTTTCGGTATATGCGGTAAGTGGTAAGTACTACCCATTTGCATGTGAGAAAAAAATCATTGATTAAGTGTGACGTGCGAATAGTCAAGGCCAGTGAATGTCTGCACCGTACTCACCTGTAAGATCTCGATCATTGATCACATTGACGCTGCTGAAGTATGTCGGAACTTGGGAAGTCGTTCTGTAAGCAGTTGCAGGATACGAAATGTTGAGTTGAAAGCCCAGGATGACGCCGTTTCTCTGCAGCGGGCTCTGCCACGAGATGTTCAGCATCGTCACGGTGCGACTCAGGATTCCAACTGATCGCGGCTTGCCGGGCTCTGCGAACGGTCGCATCCGCCATGTCATGACGCATTCTAGCTCCACGAACAGCACGGTCGTCCGGAGTTGACTCTCCTGTAAAAGCATCATGGCGCTGGCTCTGCCAGCATAGGTTAGCATAGGTTAGCTGGCTCTGCCATGTGAGATGTGCCTCCTCTCCGCCCCGCCCTGCTACACTGAGAACTCGTGTCAATATCTGACAGTATGCGAGATATCTGACAGTATTCGACAGTATTAGAGTAGAGTGCACCTGTCCATTACTGCACTGTTCATTTATGAAAACGTCACGCAGTTGCTGAATACCTATAGATGTCAATTCAAATCACGATATATATGTCTTACCGCTGACGTCGGATATTTTGGCCAATTCAGCACTGGCCATTTTGGCACAGTCAGCGATCATTGTGCAAACGACGGGACCGGAGACGCCATGCACTTGTGACACCACGGTAAGAAGAATTGGGGGAGAGTGATTTTTTAGGCGTGCCGGACCATAAAGGTCATTTGCGCCGCCTTTAAAGCGAGTACGTTACATGTCTGTCTATAAAGCGAGCGTTTGTGATCAAGGTACAGGCTAGTGGACATTTACGTTAAGGAATTTTACGTTATAGTCTGCGTGATATTTTAGGTGCTGAAGGCGAGGGTCTGTGCTAGGGACATCTCCCTGATGTCTAAATGGTTTAGTTTTACTTTACTCCTCCACAAAATAATTCGTAGTTTGGGTGGGGGGTGGGGGTGTTTTGAGAGTGGCGAGAAGTTGATTTTGCCAGTGTGCCGGCTTTAGCCTACTCTTATCGAAGAGCACCGAGGGATCTTTACCGTGCGAACAAGGAGGTAATTGTCCACATCGCCTATCACGCCAGCCGCCGCGTATTAGTTGTTCGTAGCGGGTTAGTCTAGGCATGCCATGCAGGGTTGTCAGTTGGGTTAGTACGGTGTTTTGCAATTCGGCTCTTCTACGTCCGCTGTACCTCTGGGTAGCCGTTTACGTTATGAGTTGCAAGGCAAATCGACTTATCTACGTCCGATGGCTCCTCTGGGTAGTCGTTTTACGTTATGCTAATTTTTATTTTATTTTTGTTAATGTTTTCCTAAAGCAGGTCGGCTCATCTACTTCCGACGGCACCGCTAGATAGCCATTTATTTCTAATTGAGAAGTAAATCGGCTCATGTACGTCTGACGCCATACGGGGATGGCTATGTACGTGTTTCCTACGAGTGTTTCGCGGTCTTGCATTGCGAGTTAATGCGAGTGTTGGTGATGTGGTGTCTACAGTGCTCCTGCTAGTTGTGTGGCATACAGATATTCAAATAGCAATTGAAGGAGTTAGGGGTGCTTGTCACCGAGAAGCGATGGAAGCGATGGGGTGATGCCCTCTCTTTGGCAGAATGCCTTAAGTGGTTGTCTTTGAGAGCTAAAGCTACTACAGTCTAGCAGGATGTGGCCTATGCTTAACGTGGTATTGCAGGTGTCGCAGTGCGGTGTTGTATATTGGTCACCCTCTAATTGAGGCTGTGTTAGTTTTGTGCAACCAGTTCTAAGTCTAGTGAGGATGACCTCTTTTTGTCGGTGAGATTGATTTGATGTGTTCCATGTGCCTATTGTTGGTTTGATTGCGTGGGTGCGGTTGGATTGTGTTGTGTTGAGTTGTATTGTGTCCATGTGTTCTGTTGATGTTGGCGAATGTGGCGTTGTAGGAGTGCTTTGCTATCGTCTACCGAATATTCCACGCTAGGGTAAGAGTTCAATGCTAAGGCTTGCTTTGCGAGCCGGTCTGCTTCTTCGTTACCTGGGATGTTGGCGTGGCCCAGAATCCAGAGGAAGGAAAAGTTCATTTTTACGTTATAGGCCACGAGTTGTTGGATTCTATCAATGAAGCGATGTGGACAGTCGTGGGTATTGTTAATTGACTGGAGGACGGATTTGGAGTCTGAGCAAATTATTACGTTTCTAGCTTTACGCCTCATGAGAATGGTGATAGCGGCCAGAATGGCCATTGCTTCAGCGGAGTAGATGGAGAAGTTATCCGGTAGACGCTTGGAAAGTCTGAGACCTGGTCCAGTGATGCCGATGCCTACCTTTGCCTCGTGTTTCAACCCATCCGTGAATACGAGTGATTTGTGATTGTTGTCATTGGCGAACTTGTGGAAGAGGCCAATAATTTCCGCCGATGTGATAGTGGATTTCTTCTCCGAGAGCAAGTACTCAACCTTTGGTTGACTGAAAGTCCAGAATGGCCTAGTGGGCGGTCGAGCTGCAGTGGGTGGCATCGCGAAGTTAAGATCTGAGAGAGCCGTGGCAATTTGAATGCTATATGGTGGAAATTTGCGCGCAAATCGGCTCTTGTCTGTCAGGTCTTGTCTGTCGTATCTGTCAGGCGTAAAGCAGCGCTGTGCTGGATGATTTTTAATGGATTTGATTTTGATGTGGTAGCGGCACAGCTGTTGTGTCCTCCTGACGTGGAGTGGGGGAGTGTTTGAGTCCACTAGAAGACTGGCTATCGGTGTGGTGCTGAGGGCACCTGTGGCTGCTCTGATGCAGCTGTTTTGGATGATTTCTAAATTTCGGCTCTGACTTTCTGAAATGGTGGTAAAAATGATGCTGTTATATTCTAGGATGGGTCGTATGACTGAAGTGTACAGTCGCAGTAGTGTTTTCCTGTCTCCGCCCCAGTCTGTGCCTGCAAGTGCACGTAGTATGTTGACGCGCTTCGCGCATCGCTTTGAGATGGGGGCTATGTGGGTGTTGAAACTGAGTTTTTCGTCTAAATGTACTCCTAAGAACTGAAAACATTTCACCTGTTCGATGGCTTTGCCATCGATTTTAAGTAGAGTCCTGGGTGTGGGGCGGAGACGACTATATGTGACGGTGACCGATTTTTCTGCGGACAGGGTGAAGCCCTAAGTTTTGCACCACTTTGCAATGTGGTCTAGTCCTGTTTGAATGTTTTTTTTTCAGCTTTAAGGAAGCATTGTGATGTTGTCCAAATGGCTATGTCGTCCGCGAAAAGCGAGTATGGAAGTGAAGTGTCAGTGTGGTCAGCAAGTATGTCGTTGATCATGATGATGAAGAGGCTCGGTGAGAGCACGCTCCCCTGAGCCAGGCCCTGCTCCTGAGTTGTGGTGTTTGATGTGACACTACCGCATCGGACCTTAAGGGTCCTGTCTCTAAGGAAGTTGAGAATGAAGTGTGCTATGTGTCCGCGTAGGCCTATCTTGTGGAGTTTGTGGGTCAGTGCGGACTTGTGTACTCGGTCGAATGCGGCAGTGATGCCTAAGTAGGCTGGTACAGTTGTGCGTTCGATGCGTAGACCACTTTTTATGTCATGCACTAATCTAATGAGATTGTCTGTAGTTGATTTTTGGCGCTGGAAGCCGCACTGAAATTCGTCGAGCAGGTTGTGTTCCAGAAATTTCCTCAATCGTGTGTTGACCATGCGCTCGACTAACTTGCTAGCACAGCTAGTAAGTGAGATGGGTCTATAACCTTTTGGGGTGGTGTGATCTTTGTGCGGCTTTGGCAATGGAATGACTACGCTCTCTCGCCAGGATGCGGGAAACGTGTCGCTTTGGTTCAGTTCATTTATGGCCGCTAGTAGGTACGTTAAGGAGTTTTTGCTAAGTAGTTTAAGAAACTGGTAATGGATGTCGTCCAGCCAAACCGACGTGTTTCCACACTTGCTGAGGGCAAGGTGTAATTCGTGCATAGTAAACGACTGATTGTAGATTTCTCTATTGCTAGAGCTAAAATTTATTTTGGAGGCAAGGGCGTCTAGAGCGCTTACTATAATGGTGTCGTAGTTGTTGTTGCCAGATACGCTGGCGTAGTGTAGTTTAAAGTGATCTACGACTTGTTGTGGGTCGGTGATGTCCTGTGGTTTCACCGTCATCTGGGAGAAGGGGCCTGGTGGTGGTCGTTTCAGGTTGAAGCGCTTCATCAGGTCCCAGATTCTGCTGGTAGGGGTGAACGTATTGAATTGAGAGGCAAAAGACTGCCAACAGTTCTGTCGTGCTGTTCGAATTGTGTACCGGCAGTGTTTTTGAGATCGTCTGTATTCTGATAGGTGTGCTTCGCACACGCATCTTTTGAATTGTTTGTGGGCACGGCGCCATGCAGCGATTGCCCTTTGACAGTCCGGGGTCCACCATGGCGTAGATGCCTTTTTCCTAGGTTTGTTACTTTTTGGGACCGAGTCTCGTGCTGCTGTGCTGATGGCCCTTATGATTGTCTCGATCTTACTGGTCTCTGAAGTTGTTAGGTTAAGGTCCACCTGTTCATCGAATTTAGCCCAGTCCGCTCTCTTCAAGTTCCAAGATTGTCTAAATAGCTTAGTGTGGTGTATAGCGTCCATGCTGAGCCTAATTGCGATTGGGTAGTGGTCGCTCAGCCCGAGAACGTCTGAAACTGACCAGTCAAATAGTGAGCTAAGTCGTTGGCAGCAGCACGTTAAGTCAATGCAACTGTCCGATCCTCCTAAGGTCGGGTTGTAGCGGGTGGCGGCCCCGGTGTTAAGAAGTACTAGGTTGTGGTCCGAAATAAACTGGTGAATTTCGCGCCCTCTGGCGTCAGTCTGGTCGCCTCCCCAGGAGGGGTGTTTAGCATTAAAGTCTCCCATAATGAGAACTGGTGGAGGGGCCTGAAGCAGCAAGTCGCTCAGCTCCTATGGTGTGGGGGTTTCAGCTGACAGCGATATGTATAGTGAAACGACTGTGGTTTGGCAATGGGCAATTTTGAGGCTGACTGCTACGCAATTCAGGGGAGTATTTAACGTTACTCGACGGTGAGGTATGCTGTTTGCAATGAGTATGGCTGCGCCCCATTTCCTATTTGGGCCGTTTACGTTGTCGACGTGCCAAGTGTAATCTGGGATTTTGTTCCACGTGGAGTCAGAATCTCGAAAGTGAGTTTCTTGGAGCGCAGCTAGTAATGGTTTTTGTTCCAAAAATTCAGATTTGAATTATGTGAACTTCCCTGGGAGGCCTCCGGTGTTCCACTGCAGAAAAGGTCCCTTTGCTGAACCCGTTTAGTGACTGTTGGTGTTCCTATACTGCGGTGGTGTCGGTGTCGAGTTGGGGAGAAAGGTTGAACCGGTGGACGGAGAGAGAGTTGGGAGGTGAACCAGGCAGGGGTGGTAGCCTGGACCTGGTCGCACGGGTCCTGGGAGGTGATTTGGTAGAGTGGCGGCGTGATTTGCGCTTGGGGGGCGTGGTGGGTTCTGGTGGGATTCGTTGGTCTGGAGTTGTGGGTTCGACGGGCTTGGAAGGAATGGTAGGTTCAGTCTGAGTGCTGGGCTCAGACGAGGTTTTGGAGTGGGTTTGGGTGGGATTGGGTGGGAGGTTTGGTTTGGCAGGAGGTGGTGGCCGTGGACTTGCGGATGGTCTGGGTGGATGTTGTGGTGGCCTTGATTCTAGGCCTTGGTTTGGGCCGGCCGGATGGGTGTGGTAGGAGCCGAGGCCCTGGAGGAGGCAGTGGAGGGAAGGCTTCATGGTGGCGAGGAGGGCCCTGGCCGGTTCGAGGCGGTGGCGCGAAGGGTACGGACAGGTCCCGTGGGGGATGGGTGGGTACCGGTGGGGGATTGGATGGGGACCGGGTCTGGGTCTGATGTGTGTTGGAGGAGGGATGATGCGAGGTGGATAGTGGGGTGGTTGTGGGCATGGGCCGGGTCTGAGATGGGGTGGGAAGGGAAGAAAGCCCATTCCTCGGTGGGGTGGACGTGGGAAGCCGGGCCCGCCGTGGAAAGGGTGTGGGAGGAGGCCGGGTCGAGGGTGAAGGGGATGTGGATAAGGGCCAGGTCTGAAGTGGAGTGGATGTGGGAGGAGGCCAGGTCCTGGGTGGGGTGGGGTGGGAAGGAGTGGTGATCGGTGAGGTCGAGGGGCGGTGGGCCGGGGAGGTCGGAGATCGTTGGGGCGTTGAGGCGAGGGTCAGAGGAGCGTTGAGGAGGGAGGTGTGCCGGACTCCGGGAGCCGGCTGCTGGTGGGATGGTTGGGCGGGTGGGAACTGTTGTTGGAGGGGGTGTGGGTTTATGTGTGGAGATCGTCGCTGCGTAGCTTCGCCCGGTGGTAGGTGCGGTGTGGAGAGGTGCAGTTGTGGCTGTGTGAGTGTCAGTGGTGGTGTGGCGTAGGTGCTGTCGTGCTGTTGCGTGTGGCACCCGATGAGTTGCCGTATACCGGCACACCTCCCTCTCGTATGCCCACTTGGGGCAGTCGGAGTCGGTGACGGGGTGCGGTCCATCACAGCCTGCACACTTCCTTTCGGAGGAGTTGCAGTCGGATGCCGCGTGGTGACCGGCGCACTGGCTGCATCTGGGAGTTGGCGACGCGGATGCGCGTTCGCCATGTCCATAACGCAAGCAGAACCGGCACCGTAGTGGCAGAGGCACGTAGATGCGGACCTCGTAGGCCTTGTTGTATATGTGGACCTGTGATGGTAGGTGTGGTGATTTGAAAGTCATTACTAGAAGTTTGTGAGTCGAACGTGCCTCCCGTTTAATCTGGCTGATTGTAACTGTGGCATCCCGGAGGGCTGAGGCGTCGAATAGTTCGGCGATGCTGTCGAGTGGTAAGCTATCCAGGTCTGGGGCGCAAATGTAGCCACGGCTGGTGTTCAAGGTGCGGTGTAACGTGAAGGAGCAGCGCTGGTTGTTAAAGGTGGTTGTGTTTAGTTGAGTTTGTGTGTCCGCGCTGCTCTGTGTTTGGACTATGATGTGTGTGGTGTGCATGTGGACCATGAAGTGTGTTGAATTAAGA
This sequence comes from Ashinkailepas kermadecensis, assembly GCA_034440615.1. NCBI lineage: Eukaryota > Metazoa > Arthropoda > Thecostraca > Neolepadidae > Ashinkailepas > Ashinkailepas kermadecensis. The sequence continues at coordinate 25,133 of JAOTOM010001648.1, read as the reverse complement.
ATGTGTCTGAGTGTCCTCTCGAGAGTGACAGGAGACTCCTGTGTGATGTTGTGTCCTGTCTCTGTGTACGTACCTACTAGGTAGGTGCCTTGTGTGGTGCTGGGGGCGGGCGCCATGGTGTGTAAGGGTTTGGTCCCACCCCCCGCAAGTGTCTCTCCTGACTGAAGAACTACCCGGATTCGTTGCACCCTGGACCGAGCTTTCGCTCTCTGGTCCCTGCCCCGGCCGCAATGGCCCAAGAAAGTGGGCTCGACACCGTTAGGTTTCCTCCGGGGGGTAAAGGTTAGTTGGGAGACAAAGAGAAGTTGGAGATTTGGTGAGGGAGGTTTTCCTTCTAGATTCGCAGGAGTGCTCCTCTAGGATCCCTGGATCTCTTCGTGTCTTGGCTTCTTCTGCTGCTACCGGTTTGTCTTCTGCTCAAACCTTGGACCTTCCTGGTTCTCTTCTTGCTTGCCGACTGCGGGCGCCGATCGTGCTCTGAGAAGAGCTGTGTCTGATCTCGCGCCGGCTTGTTGTACGAATAATCATAATTAAACTAGGTCATAGTTTTTTGTTCTTTTTTGCAGTTCGGTTCTATTTTTCTCGGCGCAGACGCTATGAATGCTAAATACCAGTTACAAGCTGCACCAGCTGCCAGTTACCAAACAGCCGACATCACCACACGGTGGCAGGCTGGCAAAACTCACTCACTCACTTACTCACTCCCAGTTACCAAATATCAGCTATAGATGAACAAACACGTATCCATATCTACAAAAATTATGAATGTTTCCTATTCTGTTTTAGACCAATAATCAAAGCTGCTGAGGCACGTACCTTGGCCACCACAAAGTTGGTCATTGTCTTAACACGCGCAATGGAGGGGGGGGGGGCGAAATCCGCCGACCCCTCCGGTTTTTCGTACATAACTACCGATTTTACCGGTCGATATACGCAATTCTATGCGTACCTGCCTAGAAATGTTCGGTGCGTCGTTTAAAGCAAGAAAAACGGAAATAGATAAAATTCCGAGTTAGGGGCCGTTAAAGTCAAAACATTTCGTAGCGCAAGACCACAAAAATCGGCGCTGATGCGCTTGCCGTATGTAGGCAAGAGGGAAGTGTTCTTGGCAATACTAGCCACTTGTTTGATGCATATTGTTATGCTATATAGTTCAAGGTCATGTTAGGTCAACGAGGTCAAGTCAGGTCAAGTTCATGACAGGTTAATGGAACCAAACTCGGTCAACTGGAATGTTGTCATAAATGCAGACGACTGTCATGCAATTGATGTCACTTTGCATGTTACTCCCTACACATCCTGCAAACTAATGTTTGTCATCGTGAACCTAAGCGTTTCCGTACTATATTCATGTACTTCACTCCTTTCTTCGCGAAGCCGATTGCGCCGAACCGCCCGACGGAGCAGTCAGGCGGGCGGCCCGGTTCCGGTAACTGGAACAGGTAACTGACCTGATAAAGTTCTGCTATATAGGTGACCTGAGATCAAATGCCGGGTCTACCATCTGTATTGCATCATTAGTAATGTCCAAAACATCATTTATGCCAATTTTGGAGCACTTAAACAGAATCACAGTGATCCATAACAATGACAAGCCAAGCCACGCAAAACAAGCAAATGTTGACATATGTTACCTCATTTGACCTTGAAGATATTGACTTAAGGTCATGTAATGTTCACACAAAAGAGGTCACTACAGTACCCATCCACCCTGGGAATTTTGTTACCCCAGATTTAATAGGAGCCGAGATCTTAGGGGGGGGGGCGGAATCCGCCCCCCCCCCTACAGTGCGCGTAATTTTCAGAGGCTCTCCAGGGCGCGTGTTAAGAAGCATTCTGGGTGGGCAGAAATAATGAACTCAGGGCAGCGGACGTTAGGCTCAAGATGCGTACACAACAGCCACGAGCTGGGAAAGCCAGCAACTTACTGCCTTCGCGTGTTGTGCTATCCACTGTCTCTGGCTGCCCATGACGGTCAGTGTCAGAGCTGTAGGCCGACACCTGCAACGGAAGGCAAAAACTGCACTGAGCGGTTTATACTCGGACGCCAAAGATGCCTCGGTGAGTTGTATCAGATGAAAGCACCACCACCACTGGCCTCGATAGCAATAGTTAGTAATCCGTAGAGCGGGTCAAGTTGACGAATGGTGCCTTGTGGTATCAATAGGCGGTCTGTTAACGTATGGTGACTTGTGGTATCGACAGGCGGTCAGTTAACGGATGGTGCCTTGTGGTATCGACAGGGGGTCAGGCAACGCATGGTGCCTTGTGGTATCGACAGGCGGTCGGTCTCCATACCACAACCGAGGGATATTCAACCCTGACGCATGGCTGGGCTACGATAATTGGCCGGTCAGGAGCGAGGTGTGCTGCCGGTGCTGGCGAGGTGTGCTGCCGGTGCTGGCGAGGTGAGCTGCCGGTGTTGACGAGGTGTGCTGCCGGTGCTGGCGAGGTGTGTTGCCGGTGCTGGCGAGGTGTGCTGCCGGTGCTGGCGAGGTGTGCTGCCGGTGCTGGTGAGGTGTGCTGCCGGTGCTGGCGAGGTGAGCTGCCGGTGCTGGCGAGGTGTGCTGCCGGTGCTGGCAAGGTGTGTTGCCGGTGCTGGCGAGGTGTGCTGCCGGTGCTGGCGAGGTGTGCTGCCGGTGCTGGCAAGGTGTGTTGCCGGTGCTGGCGAGGTGTGCTGCCGGTGCTGGCGAGGTGAGCTTCCGGTGCTGGCAAGGTGTGTTGCCGGTGCTAGTGAGGTGTGCTGCCGGTGCTGGTGAGGTGTGCTACCGGTGCTGGCGAGGTGAGCTTCCGGTGCTGGCAAGGTGTGTTGCCGGTGCTGACAAGGTGTGCTGCCGGTGCTAGTGAGGTGTGGTGCTGGCGAGGTGAGCTGCCGGTGCTGGCGAGGTGTGCTTCCGGTGCGGCGAGGTGAGCTGCCGGTGCTGGCGAGGTGTGCTGCCGGTGCTGGCGGGGTGTGCTGCCGGTGCTGGAAAGGTGTCCTGCAGGTGCTGGCGAGGTGTGCTGCCGGTGCTGGCGAGGTGTGCTGCCGGTGCTGGCGAGGTGTGCTGCCGGTGCTGGCGAGGTGAGCTGCCGGTGCTGGTAAGGTGTGTTGCCGGTGCTGGCGAGGTGTGCTGCCGGTGCTGGTGAGGTGTGCTGCCGGTGCTGGTGAGGTGTGCTGCCGGTGCTAGTGAGGTGTGGTGCTGGCGAGGTGTGCTGCCGGTGCTGGCGAGGTGTGCTTCCGGTGCGGCGAGGTGAGCTGCCGGTGCTGGCGGGGTGTGCTGCCAGTGCTGGCGAGGTGTCCTGCAGGTGCTGGTGAGGTGTGTTGCCGGTGCTGGCGAGGTGTGTTGCCGGTGCTGGCAAGGTGTGTTGCCGGTGCTGGCGAGGTGTGCTGCCGGTGCTGGTGAGGTGTGGTGCTGGCGAGGTGAGCTGCCGGTGCTGGCGGGGTGAGCTGCCGGTGCTGGCGAGGTGTGCTGCCGGTGCTGGCAAGGTGTGTTGCCGGTGCCAGTGAGGTGTGGTGTTGGCGAGGTGTGCTACCGGTGCTAGCGAGGTGTGCTACCGGTGCTGGCGGGGTGAGCTGCCGGTGCTGGCGAGGTGTGCTGCCGGTGCTAGCGAGGTGTCCTGCCGGTGCTGGCGAGGTGTGCTGCCGGTGCTGGCGAGGTGTGCTGCCGGTGCTGGCGAGGTGAGCTGCCGGTGCTGCTGTAGGTGTGGCTGGGCTACGGCAGCTGGCTGGTCAGGAGCGAAGTATACTGCCGGTGCTGGGTGCAGGGATATGGTCGGAACGGAGAGAAAGATCATGAGGAGCGGCGAGCACAATTCCACCGCCTCAGCACTATTCCGCCATTCCGCCATTCCGCCATTCCGCCATTCCGCCATTCCGCCATTCCGCCGCGCTCATTGCTGCGCGTCGATAGCCAAGGTGTGGTGCCACATTCTCACACTTTATAACTGCATTGTGACTGTCGTAAATGAATGCAACAGCAAAGCGAAAAGAATGGCAAAAGCAAACAGCGTGCTTGCAAATGCATTGCCAGTGCGTGTGGCCTGCGTGGGTCTACAGCAGTCTGCCACCGTCCGCAGACAGCTGCAGACTGTATCCGCTACCAACGGAACACTCGTACCAACGGAACACACACCAACGGAACACAGTGGAACACTCGTGGTATCAATGTCTCCTGAACCATCAATGTCAACGCTCTGCCGCCCTGTGCCGCGAGTTGTGTGGCTGGTTCGTGACTCAAGTGTCTTGCGGCTAAGCGTGCTCAGCTTCGGTGCGAGTGTTCAGGGTCTACGGATAGATAGCGGTGGCGAGGCCTCGACACGAACCGGCTCGTCCCGCCAGAGGCGAGGAGCATACACATCCGACCGCAGCCGATCCGGTTCACACACACGATGGTACTCAAAGCTCAGCCAATGCAGACCGCTGCACATTTGTGAATGGAGATTCCGCCCACCCATACATAACCGGACCATACATGTCTCCACATATTTATGTCGGCATTCTATTACTATAAATGCCTTTAATCACCCTCACAGCTCACCGTGAAGGTGTAGTTGGCGTTCTGATCAAGACGACTGATAGTTGTCTGGCAGCGCAGGCCAGATTTTCCCGGCAGGCAGATGTCACGCTCCAGATACGTTCTCCGTTGGATCGGCGTCCCTTGGCGAGAATACGCGACCCGGTAACTGGTGATTCTGCTTCGCGGAGGCACGGGAGGGTTCCATCCGATGGTGATGCTCGTGGACAGTGACACCAGGACGGTCAGCCTCTTCACTGGTCCAGGCACTGAAAATTAGAGTCGCTATGGCATCGTCCGCATTTGTGATCCGCACCAGCAGTGGAGCTGCGAATGTGGCTCAGGAGATCTTGCCGACGAGAACTTCTCCCGTGGGTCTTGAAGTTTTCAGTCAGAAGAACTGGACGATTAATTCAACACATATACATCGCATTTTCATTCTGGTATGTCACAGCAATTTCGATGCCAGCACTTGATGGAATTAGTTCATTGATATCATCTTGGTGACAATTAACATGACCTTCTCTTTGAAATTGTTTTTAAAAATACAGTATTTTGACAATATTGGTACAATTTCAAGGAGAATGTCATATTAAATATGACATATGTATTGGCATCCTGATGCATTTCTAACCTGGCTGTCCTAACTAGTGAATACCTGGCCATAGGCAGGTCCAATATCAATCGAGCATGTAATAGTGCGTGTAGCGAAATAGGATAGGCTGGTGCATACGAAACAGGGGTCGACATGAGGGGAAAATGTTACTGATGTTACAGCAGCAGTGAAACACATAAGACATATTATCTTGGATTAATACGTAAGGGCAACAGGGAAATGGCTTATAATTCATTGCGGTCTTTTGAAATAATTATTCCTTGGCCCTAATCGTGTGGCGGGAGCAGACTCCGTCGTCTCACGTGTCATCATCTGAGCTTCTTCCGCGCGCTGTATCGGAGCCGTTGGTGACGGAGTTCCGATAATTTTGAGTTATCTCAATTATTGTTCTTGTTCATTACAGAAAAGCATGAGCCCAGGTTTAGCAGGGCAGCATCGTCAAGATATATAGGGAAGCATGTTCAGTATTATCCACCATTTATATCAAATCACGTCACGCCTTTATACATCCGGCATTGTGCGTAAGTGCGTGCGCCATACTGCGTAGTGAAAGATGCTAAACCGCAAGTGGCTGTTCATGTTCTTTCCTTGTGAGTTGTTTATGCCACGTTTCCAGAAAATATGTTGTTTGCCAAGGGATTCCAAATGTGTGGCCATTTCGAAACTTACATAATTCGAAATATAAATGCATGGCAATTTGTTTAACTGAATTAGTCTGAAAATTACTGGGAGGGTACAGTGCATGAAGGCAAAGGGCCGGCCGAAATGATTGGAGGGGGGGGGGATGGCAAACCACATAGGGTTCCACGTTAAAAGTTGAAATTATTGGGAAGGAAAACCAGCATGGGGGCAGAGGATCAAGTGCCCTCCCAAAAGCGTACAAAACTACACCCCTGCATTGCAAACAAGTGATACCTCGTTTAGAATAATAAATGGTTATATACACTGCATAACAGGTGCGGACATTTGATTGGTAGCGCCGCAGTGGGGCCAGCGGGGAGAACTAGATGATATGCTGTAAATACCCGAGGAAAGCATGCAATCGTAAGCTTATTTTAAAACCAATATCCAGTAATGGAATATAAAATACCACTGTTTCTTATATCAGATTGGTTTCATAGCGATTTCCGAAATTTCTGACGCGATAGTTCATCGCTGAAGTTGAAGACCCTTACTGCTTCAAACTAACATGGGAGACATCTGACCAGCTTACTGCCTACACGGCTACACATTGCAATGTTTGTAAAGACCATAGGTAGATGAACACAGATAGGAGAATGGGTTTTTATGAGGTGATTCACGGATTCTGTCCCCCTCTACCTAGATCCATCAGTGCGTCCGGCCCGTATCAAGCAAGTTAGGCTAACGTACAAGGACGATAATTTGCAGTTGCATTGCCATCTATGCGTGAATAATGTGTCGATATAAATGCAAATAATAATAGTATGCTGAAACATAATACATAGCCGTGGCAATTTCAGATGCATTGAAACATCCCAGCAGACTCCAATACTCAGTCAAAGTGGTTGAAAGAACTGCAAGCTTAACCTTGATTTCATTGGTGGAGACTCTTTAGAGGAATTCTCTCCCATCCCTATGTTCGGTCAGATCCCTGCAATAATTGCTGACTTTACGGGGAAACATGGGATCTTATGGGCAAGTCCATGCCATGCATTTTGAGATTAACAGCTTTAGCCTTTTGACAATTTGAAGCTGACTATCTCAATATATAGTTTGCACGTGGAAATTAACTGAACAGGATTTGTTTTCAATTGTTGGGTGTCCAAACAGTTTCCTTATGGGTCTGTGGTTAACTGATTGTGACGAAGTGGAGAAATTCATCCCAATAGGACAACGCAGCTTTTCTCAGTACCTACCGAGAGCAAATACTGCATATTTTCACTTGTTGACAAATAGTTAGGAGGCGAATGAACTTTTCCTAAATGCACGAGGGATGACGTGCTCCAGTCTCCCGTCAGCGGCCTGGCTGTTGCTAGTCATGCCAACCCAATGTGATCAAGGAGCGGACGGTTGTGTCTTCCAGGCGACTTGCAATGGGTACAAATGACACAGTGACCCCCAATTACCGCCAGACCATGGCAAGGGCATCATACACTGCATTAATGGTCGAACCACCTCACCAATCATTCTCGCGACAAATTGTGCATGAAGCACACGACTTTGCTAGTGTCAAATTGTTGCTAATAATGACCTTGAGTGACCACGCATGGCAGTGGTCATCCCACCGTGCCTGTCTGTTGATGTACACGGACACAGCAAAACGACCACAGGTCAGCCGCGACGTCGGCCAGGAAGGTCATCGGCAAACATCGAACAGGGTCAAGTTGACTGCTCGACACTCGTCGGCCACACAGACTCCCTACCTGGGACTGAGGCTGAGAGTGAACTCACATCGGCCACACAGAGTCGCTACCCGGGACTGAGGATGAGAGTGAACTCACATCGGCCACACAGACTTGCTACCTGGGACTGAGGCTGAGAGTGAACTCACATCGGCCACACAGACTCGCTACCTGGGACCGAGGCTGAGAGTGAACCCACATCGGTCACACAGAGTCGCTACCTGGGACTGAGGATGAGAGTGAACTCACATCGGCCACACAGAGTCGCTACCCGGGACTAAGGATGAGAGTGAACTCACATCGGCCACACAGATTCGCTACCTGGGACCGAGGCTGAGAGTGAACCCACATCGGTCACATAGAGTCGCTACCCGGGACTGAGGCTGAGAGTGAACTCACATCGGCCACACAGAGTCGCTACCCGGGACTGAGGCTGAGAGTGAACTCAAAATCGGTCACACCGAGTCGCTACCCGGGACTGATGTCGAGAGTGAACACACATCGACCGCCCAGAGTCGCTACCCGGGACTGAGGCTTGGAGTGAAGTGACCGGGCCGACTCTGATCCTGCAGATAAGTCGGTATGAAGTGTGAGTGGGAGTGGGAAGGAGAGATTTATAGATATACGAGCGTCGTACTTCCCGAGCGGATATGCCCGAGGGACTGAGGCTGAGAGTGAGCATACATCGACCACCCAGAGTCGCTACCTGGGACTGAGACCAAGAGTGAACACACACCGACCGCCCAGAGTCGCTACCTGGGACTGAGGCTTGGAGTAAAGTGACCGGGCCGACTCTGATCCTGCAGATAAGTCGGTATGAAGTGTGAGTGGGAGTGTGGGGAAGGAGATATTTATAGATATACGAGCGTGCGTACTTCTCTGAGCGGGATATGCCCCAGGCGCATCGGTATTCGACACGAGAACGATCGACATGGACGACACGCATAATGACAGTAGACAGATGTGCATGCACGAGGGAGAGGACACGAGGACTCGGGGAAGCGAGGACGATTACCGTGCTGCCGGGTGGTCTGGTTGACAGTGACTGGCTCGGTGCCGATTCCGGCCGTGTTGCCGAGATACAGCTGCAGGGAATATTCAGAGTACGGAATGAGACCAGTAATCGTATGCTCTGGCGATGAAATGTTCCGTGCCGGCAGATCCTCGGCCCACGGGCTGATTCCTCGTATCTTCAGAAGCACCCTGTAATGCGATTCGTTAGTTAGTGTGTTAGTATTTGGGCTTTAGACCGCTTCGACCAGAGTTGATCATTTGCGCCCGCTGCAATGCGATTCGTTTTCAGTAAATGAGCACATAGGTTATGCGGTCTCTCGCATAAGGTGCAATCTCTCGCATAGGATGCGGTCCATCGCACCCAACGTACCGCCCGTTGGCGGATTCGTGTCGGCCGTGGTGTCGCCACCCACCGGTCGCAGCGTGGTCCCGATGCCGTACATGCAAGCTCGTCATGACCATACCGCTTACAACAGTGGCAACGCGGCGAGCTTAGTACGTGGCGACGCGCCTCGCACCACCTGCCGTGCATGTGGATGTGTGGCGCGGGCTGGCGCGCACTGAAGGTCAGCACAGTGGTGCCGATCGCTGGTTTTGGCGCCAGTGGAGCCCATGCCCAGCGGCCTGGACGATGGCTGGCGAGTTGGCGATCTCGTGGCATCCAGCTTGAGAGGCGGAGGTGTAACTCCGGGAGGCAACGTGAGTGCGGTACACGCCGAAATTGCATGCAAATTTGGCACGTACTCGACTGTGTCGGTGGCTAAAGGTTCGGGTCACGGGTTCGACACCGCCCTCTTCCACGCACCGTGTCCCCGCGGTCCGTGCGTCAGTCCGTGGACCGTGCCCCGGCCGCGATGGCCGAAGACAGCAATATCGTCGCCACTCAGTAGTTTCCCGCGACACAGCAGAGACAAAGGTTAGCATGGTAGACACCGGGAGGGGAATGGGGACCACGCTGTGGGCAGGCGTCTGTTTCCGATCGGCGTTGGACGTGTGGTTGACTGGTGCGGTGACCCCGGAGAAGCCTGCACCATTTCACCAGCCGCCCCGGGTTTGCTCTCCGAGACTACCGGGGTCTTCTCTGGCCTGCCGTCAGAGCGCAGTTCGGCTTGTTCTTCTCAATGCGTACGTGCTGTGAGAGAAGCGTGAGCAAATGCTGCTTCACTCCGTCCCCATCATATATTCAAAGCGACGACAACCGCAATCAGCGAATTTTAGCAAAGAGATCGCTATGTTTTTGTCGAATTACCTTAAGTTTCTATGTTCGTCGTTCCAGGTAGTGCAGTCAGGACTAGTCCAGGCGATTATGAAGCCGGAGACGGTTGGCTGAGCCGTCGGGGATCGAACCTCCGACGACGGGGCTGATGCAACAAACAGCACGCAGTTAGTCGGAATGCATTGTACTTTCTAAGCACGTTTAGAGGATGTCATTCAGTGTTGCACGACATAGCATAGCATGAGACAGTTCTGTGGTGGACAATGGTTTTATGAAAACGATTGGTGGGTACTTTACGTGATTTCAAGAAGAATCAGGGTTGAAGAACGGCTTTGAGGAATACTACTTTCGCTGCTTGGGAACAAACTGATCAGCTTGATGAGCTCTGAAGTTCTTGGTATCAAATTCCGGTGGGCACAAAGTAGCATTGGATGAGCACAATTCAGCATTGGGGGACACGTACCCTTCAAAAGCTTGCGAACCGACACCCATGTTAGTGGACATCTACCATCTACTGTCTGTCCCTGGCAGCACCAAACATTCAACTTTTTCAGCCGTGACGCTTTGGTTGCATTATGGTTTCCCCCGATGTCGTGACAATGCCCGAGGCGGTATTCACCACCTGCGACTATGGTAACCTGTGGACAGATTATTGTGGCACAGGCCTTCGAAATACAACTTATTTTGTGGCGCTCGCTATAAGGAATTTTGTGTCATCCTCCGAAGCATAATTTCCCACTCAACATCTCAACAAACAATTCTAGGAAAGAAAGCGCTTCTGTGAAACAGCGACTGCGAGTAAGCTTGATTATCTTCTTAAAAATCCAACCTTCCGCCTCCTAATTACTGGATCAATTTCTTTCAGCGCATTTTCCGACTCAGGTCGCTGCGCCTGCACACTTAGCAATAAAAAGTGCTGTAATAAAGAGCAATAAATAGTGGAAATGGTGTTGACGACGGCTGGTTGGTGCACACGACTATCTCGACCTATGTCTCTCCTGCACTGTCCACCCACGCAGAGAGCGGGCCACTGGTCGTCACGCACCGTCCGGGTGCGGCACAGCCATGTTGTTCAACTGACGGCCGCACAAATGAAACACGAGCTGCTTGTCACAATAATTACTCGGCAAATATTGATGCACTTATGAGTATGTCACTGTCTAGCAACATACAATCTGATTAATGTCATGAAGTGCCAAGGCTTAAGAAGAGCCGCAGGGGCCCATCTGGGTTAAGCCTATAAATGGATAACGTCGTCTATAAGGCTACGTTGTCGACTACAAAGTCGTCTATATAAGTGCTTCTTCTGCTATATGACGAGAAAAAGACACTGAAACTCCGCAAGCATTACTATATCCTTAGTTCTGAGGAAGCTATCTACCACACTGTGCTGCCATGGTCAGTCTCATCATCAACACATACCCAGAGGAGGTGCTGAATCAACTGCCATGGTCAGTCTCATCATCGACACATACCTGGAAGAGGTACTGAATCCACTGCCATGGTCAGTCTCATCATGACACATACCGGAAGAGGTACTGAATCCACTGCCATGGTCAGTCTCATCATCAACACATACCCGGAGGAGGTACTCAATCCACTGCCATGATCAGTCTCATCATCAACACATACCCGGGGGAGCTACTGAATCCACTGCCATGCACACCTGTTAACAGCAGAACTTGCATTTATAAACATTATCTAAGACCTACTGGGATCAATCCCGCTCCATCCACCCTATTTCCCATCTCCATACTGCACAGCTTATCAATACAAAATATGTTTATTGGACCTAAATAATTTATCCACCCTAGTTTTGAATACAATGAATGACGAGATCTCCCTTACATCTCGAGGCAGCCTATTCAATGAATCAAACAACAGCGCACACCCATTGGCGTCGGCCCAATCGCTGGGCACCTTCCTCGCCGCTGTCTAGCGATGAACGCCGGCAGATGGGACGTCCTGAGCGTAGCAACAGCATACACACCACATACAACTGCAACAGTGGCCGCCCACGACGCCGAACAGGACGTGGCGCACCCTGCAGCCGCTTACCGAGGGCCCCGGTGTTGAGCGTTGCCGACGCCTGCGGTCCCGACGCTATGGTGACCGCAACCACTGAGACCGAGTAGACGGAGAACGGGTGCTTCAGAGTGACGTTCAGCGAGGTGGTGGCCGTGGCCTGGAGATGCCGGTCTTCGACATCGGAGAGACCGCGGCTGCAGGCGCGGTAGGCGATATGCTGCCGCAGATAATACAGTGAATACCGAGGAAACGCGACGAAGGAACGGCTGGTTCACGTCCACTGGGGGCGTCACAAAAGAACGACTGACTCACGTCGATTGAAGGTGTCACGGCTGTAGGTGCAATTAATCTTCTGGTGACTGTGATGACATTCACTAGTAGTTCGTGTGAAGAATGGAAGGCGTGGCAGCAGCCGAAGCATGCAGTGGGATTGGCTAGATTGTTGCTCTGTCACAATGGCCTTTTCAACAGACCAATTATGAAGATAAGATAATGGGCTATGCAAGCGCTAGGGTTGCTTGGACCAGGTGGGACACAACAGCACACACGGAAAAGCGCAGACGGCCAACGGAATATAGACCGCAGAAGCGAAGCAAGTAACGATGTGACACAACCGGAAAAATGCTGCAAGCAATCCTCCCAAAACTTATCCTGGACGAAACCCTGACGAAATCCGAGGCTAGACAGTTTTCACCCCAAGCAAGCAAAATATTTTCTACAAAAGCAATCAAGTTTCTGGATGATCAACTCAAACTTTCTGAGGCTACAAGCAAAACAAAAACAGAGGACACTTTGCCCCCACCCCCAAAGGAAACTCAGGTATTTGGATTGCTAACACTCTGAAATAAACCTATGACGAAATGTTGGTGCTATTTAGTTACCCTCCATGTGTAGTGGATTGATTTCTATTTCCCCGTTGTCAGCATCCATTCTCGCTGAAAATAGCCTGCTTTTAAATAGCCCGCTACTGACCTGGAGCAACGCAATGACTCGAAAAAATATCAGGTCTGTTCAAACTGGCATGAGACAAAAAGTAGACAAAGTAGTAAAATGGTTAAGGCAGGGCCGGCCCGACCGCTCAAGCTGATTTTATTTTCTTCTGATTCGAAAGAAAACTCTTACGACTACCGGTTTTTCTCGCTATCACGCCCAGCAATATTTCACGGCATACATCTACATGGCACACAACATACGTCACGGTGCATGTGGTTACCGCAACGACTGACACGACTATGCCGCATATTCCCGTCCACTTCGAACTACCACCCGGGTACCACCCGGGTACCGCCCGAGTATGCGCCGATGCTTACGTAGATAGTCACTTCGTACCGCCTGATGAAGCCGTTCGGTGAATGTGGTGGACTCCAAGCCACGTTGAACTGCAGTGCCGACGTCTGAGTGCCCACCAAATTCAGCACCGATGTTGGAGCTGGAACAGTGAGACAAGGCCAATGAGAGGTGCAGTGACGCTACGCCAGGTCATGCACCCAACGTCTCGCTCCTGTCCGTGTATGTTCATCGCCTTCCGTCGTGCCACGTAGTCGGCCACCATTCCGGTCGAGCGTCTACGCCGGTGCATCTTCGTTATTGATTTCCATTTCGATGTCTTGAGCGCTGCATGATTCAGGTGGTGAATTGCACCACATATCCGACAAGTAGCTGAATTCGCACACAGTACATTCTAATCATGAACTTGTAATATGTGGCTGCCTTTTGCGATAGGGCGTGTGTCGTATGCTTATACCCCCCCACGCCACAACGTTCAGTGTCCATAGCACTGACAGACGCCAGTTCAGCAGTTCAAAGTCATGCCTAGCAACAAAAGAGTGTGTTATCATGCACAAAATATGACGCCCATTGCATTGCCCCTGCATCCGCCCTTGCCTTTTTGAGATTTGTGTAAGGAGTAAAAGTGTGCACCATAACAGTAAATCCGTTCATATACGACATTAAGATAGTATTCAAATGGGGAACGAGCTATCGAGAAGCACCCTAGTGTTAGTTGCTGCATCTGCCTTCGTTGATTTACAAAAATGAACATCAAGTTCATGTTGGTCCACTGCCTGCGCGGGAATCTCCCTGAAATTGTCGCATATGTATATGATTGGCATGAATATAACTGATAATTGGACAGTATTGCTGATATTAAGGGGGGGGGGTTGTTTGTGAAGGGTGTTTTGGTTTTTTTGTTTTTTTTTGTTTTTTTTTTTTTTTTTTTTTTTTTGTTTTTTTTTTTTGTTTTTTTTTTTTTTTTTTTTTTTTGTTTTTTTTTGTATTTTTTTTTGAATTTTTTTTATATTATTTTTTTTTTTTTTAAAAGGGTTATGGTTTTTTGGTTTTTGTTATTATATTATTTTGGGAAAAGGGTTTATGGTTTATTTTTAATTACCCAAATTTTTTAATTTTTTTTTTTTTTTTTATTTTTTTTTTTTTTTTTTTTTTTTGGGTTAAAGGGGGGGGGGTGAAATAATGGAGAAAAAAAAAAAATAGGAGGAGAAGGAGGGGGGGGGGGGAGGAGGTGGGGTTATTTTTTTTTTTTTTTTTTTTTTTTTATTGGTTTTCCATTTGGGGTTTTATAATTTTTTTTTAAAAATAAAAAAAAATTTTTTGGGGGGAGGTTTTTTTTTTTTTTGTTATTTTTTTTTTTTTTTTTAATTTTGGTGGGGGGTTTTCTTTTTTTTTTCTTCTTTTTTCTTTTCCTTTCCCTCCCCCTCAAAAATTTTTATTAATTTTGGGGGATTAATTTTTTTTTTTTTTTTGAAGGGGTAAAAAAACATTAGGGGGGGGGCTCCCCCTATACGGGCGAGGGTTAATATGAATATATAAATTTGACCAGTTATTTGTAAAAATAAGTATAGTCCATAGCATAGCAGTTTACACGATCTGCAGCTTCTTTGTTTTGTCCACGGGCGATGAAGACACGTCATGCTCGTTGGGCTGTCCGCTCCCATATGTGTTGCTCGTTATTGGCTCCCCTACGTGCCATCCGCTATCGGCACCCTACGTGCTACCCCCTATCGGCTCCCATACGTGCTACCCGCTACCGGCTCCCCTACGTATTACTTGCTATCGGACGTCCGGTGTGCTACCCGCTATCGGCTCCCATACGCATTGCTCGCTGTAGGCTCCCATACGTGTTATCCGCTATCAGCTCGGCCATGTGCTGCTCGTCATGCGGAGGTAGCAGTACATCAGACAGGAGGCCGTGTCTGATGCATCACGGTAACGGCGCCATGATCCACGACAAATGATAAGGCGAGACACTGAGCATACCAACACCCGGCATTGCCTTCGATTACCGTACAGCTGCTTACGTCATCGAACCCACTCTACGCCAGCGAACGCGTGTACGCGCAACCACAAGACAGTTCTGCGTGCACACGTAGGACTGTTTTATGGTTTGTTATCCCCTCACTATAGCTGTTTGTATTAGCTTGGACAAGCGCACAGTCACAGACTGGTATTCCGTGTGATTGTGACCTCTGCGGTCATTTTACCTGCTTCGTTGGTGTTGAAGGTGACATACGCCGGGATGCCTGAACCTTTGTCGTTCTTCGCGTTCACCGAGACATTGTAGAGCGTGTACGGCCTCAACTTCTGCAACGCTATATTCGTGGTTTCGCTCCTCTTGTCAAGAGTGAATGATCGCTGAGCACCCCTTGGTTTTACAGCCAAGAGCAGCACCTCAAGTTTATATGCACAGGCATATTTTTCATTCTGCAGAGGCTGAAACAGGGACACAATTCGTGAACATAATCACAGAACATAAAATAAGCTGATGCCAAAAACAATGCTGGGGTAACCGGTTACCATTCCACTTCATAACAGTCAGCATTTACGCTACTGATTCAGGTTATGGGAACTCCGACATCAGAAACTATGCCTCATCCACACTGGCGGTGCGACTTTGGCGTTAATATGCTTCAAAATCAAATTAGCTCAATGTTTCCCAAGCATTAACAGGCGCACTGGAGGGGAGGGCGAAATCCGCCCACCCCTCCGATTTTTCGTACGTAACTCCCGATATTACCGGTAGATATACGCCATTGTTTGTGTACCTGCTTAAAAATGTCCGGCGCGTGGTTTAAAGCAAGAAAAACGGAAATCGGCCGACATTTTTTTTTCCAGTTAGAGGCCGTTAAAGTCAAAACATTTCGTAGCGCAAGACCACACAAATCGCCGTTTATGCGCTTCCCGTATATCGGCGAAAGGGAAGTGTTATTGGCAACACTAGCGACTTGTTTGATGTATATTGTTATGCTACATAGCTTCAAGGTCATGTTAGGTCACCGAGGTCAAGTCAGGTCAAGTTCATGACAGGTTAGTGCAACCAAACTTGGTCAACTGGAATATTGTCATAAGTGCAAATGGCTGGCATGCGATTCATGTCATTTTGCATGTTACTACCTACACATCCTGAGAACTATTGCTTGTCATTGTGTACCTAAACGTTTCAATACTGCATTCATGTACTTCACTCCTTTCTTCGCGAAGCCCATTGCGCCGAGCCGCCCGACGGAACAGTCTGGCGGGCGGCCCGGTTCCGGTAACTGGAATAGGTAACTGACCTGATAAAGTGCTGCTATATAGGTGACCTGAGGTCAAATTCCGGGCCTAGCATCGGCATTGCATCATTAGTCATGTCCAAAATATCATTGATGCCCATTGTTGAGCATTTAAACACAATCACAGCTATCCGTAACAATGACAAGCCAAGCCACGCAAAACAAGCAAATGTTGACATATGAGACCTCATTTGACCTTGAACATATTGACCTAAGATCATGAAATTTGCGCACAATAGAGTTCACTACCATACCAACCCACCCTGAGAATTTCGTTACTCCAGCTTTAATAGGAGCCGAGATCTTATGGTGGGCGGAATCCGCCCCACCCTCCAGTGCGCGTAATTTTCAGAGACCCTTCAGGGCGCGTGTTAACATGTAATTTTCCAGGTAGCATTACCAATAAATAGCAAACACATGCATACGCACACATATACTCATAAACCCGCATAGGCAGATGCACATCGATAGTGCGAGAGAGAGAGAGAGAGAGAGAGAGAGAGAGAGAGAGAGAGAGAGAGAGAGAGAGAGAGAGAGAGAGAGAGAGAGAGAGAGAGAGAGAGAGAGAGAGAGAGAGACGGAGACGGAGAGAGAGAGAGAGAGACGGAGACGGAGACGGAGAGAGACGGAGAGAAGGAGACGGAGACGGAGAGAGAGACGGAGACGGAGACGGAGACAGATATTGAGATTGAAATGGAGATGGAGACAGGCGAAGACGGAGATGAAGATGAAGATGAAGATGAAGATGAAGATGAAGATGAAGATGAAGATGAAGATGAAGATGAAGATGAAGATGAAGATGAAGATGAAGATGAAGATGAAGATGAAGATGAAGATGAAGATGAAGATGAAGATGGATATTGCGATGAATATGGATAGGTTATGGAGATTGGATGGAGATGGAGATTGGGTGGAGATGGAGATTGAGATGGTGATGGAGGCAGATATGTCGTTTTATGAGAAACACTGCGTGGATAGATCATGCTCAATTAAAGAAAGCTAATAGGGCTGAATGCTGGTATTGCAAGATCTGACTTGCGATGTTCGAGGAAAAAATATTTTGAGTGGGGGAGGGATGCGTTCTGCATTTGCCAACTGAACTTCTGGTGGATACTTAACTTATTGCTTGACACTGGAGGGGAACACGTCAGTATTGGTGGCACGTGTGCCGTTCCAAAAACACTCAAAGCGACACACCAGGAATGATGGAGAAATAAATATCCAATCGTTGTTCGGATCAGGCGTCTGCAACTGCAGTGTTCAACGTGATGCCAATGCCCACACCCTCGACCGCACGTCAGCAGCGGAGGTGCCTCACTAAACTCGTCAAATACCCGAAGGTGCGATCCATTTCTCCGCCGAGGAATCATCTCGCCGGCGGCCGATCGCGGGTCAGTCCTTAGTGACTGGTGTCAGGATGTTCCAGGCGGAATTGGCCAGCAGATGGCGGGTCCGTGACGATTATGGGTCCCCGCAGCTGTTCGAAGGAGTTCGGGGTATCGTTTGCAGACGCATATATTATGTGTATAACAACGAAGTCAGCCGGTCAGTGGATCGTTCGGTCGCGGTGGTGACATATTCGGCCCTGGATCCTTCATTGGAGATGATATCACACCTGTACTGCCACGGTGGATGAGTTTGCAGTAATATCTTGAACGTCGAAGCCTTCGAATCCACCAGGCGCTGAAAATAAAAACCCGTCATCACGTTAGGTACATCACCGTACATTGGGCATCACCGTAAGTTATGCACATCACTGTGCATTGGGTATCACCGTGCGTTGCGCATCACCATGCATTATGTATAACCGTACGTTAGGTATCATCGTACATTAGGAATCACCGTGCGTTAGGTATCACCGAACGTTAGTTATAACCGTACGTTAGGTATCACCGCACGTTGGGCACATCACCGTACATTAGGTATCACCGTACATTAGGTATCACCGTGCATTGGGTATCACCGTGCGCTAGGTATGCATCACATCACCTTCCTATACTTGACATGGCATCGTTTCCAGGCGGAGCCTTCCGGTGCACTGTCCAAGGTCTACATGATGAATTGATTAACCGTAGCTAGGCTGTGCACAACGAGCACTCGGTGACGGTAAGCACGGGTGTCACGGCTGTCCACTGCACCACCAGCGTGGCAGATTTATCGTCGCAAGAAAGAAAGTGATTCCTCACCCGAGCGCATCGCATGGTAGGTGGAGTCTAAAAGTGGCATTCACGTTCCGTGAAACTCAATTCCAATGTCCTGCCGTAGCTGGCTCAAAATGCCGAAATCTTGGAGACAAGTAAGCGAAGTTGAGCAATTTCCTCTCTTTGTATGAGTGTAGTAGGCAAGCGTGAGGTTCCCTGATCTGTGGCGGTCAAGATGAGATCATGCGTGCAGTACTACAGATGAGCATTGTTGCGGTAATGTGACAAGCTTGGCATTTCCTTACTGAACTTTATATTTGAATTAATTATTCATGTTTGACAAGAATATTGCTTGGTTTCACAAAACTCAAACCTCGCCTGTGCAGGGGTTGATGCTGCCACAAAAAAGAAGAGGACGGGAACAGACAAGATATGGGTGGGGGGGGAGCGGCACATGAATGTCACATCAAATAGGTGGCAAAACCAACAAACCGACCAACCAACCAACCCAAGCCGGGAACAGGGGGAGGGGGGGCCCCCAACTGGGACCGGGGGCGTCACCCCCAAATTTCAGAAATTTTAAGGCACCAAGGGGGGGGCGCAGCCCTCGCGACCCAGAAAATCGACTCAGAGTCTCCAGCCTCCCGAACTTTAAAATCGTTCCCGGGCCTCGCCAACCTACCTAACCTAACCTAACCGACCTAACTAACCAAACTGACCTAACCTAAACCAACCTAACCAAAGCCTACCTAAACCCCTAATCTTGGACAAATTTCCCAAGATGTCAACATTCCCAATGGTGACACCTCAAATGAATACCCCTAATCTTCGGTAAAATTTTCCAAGATGTGAACACCAATGTGTGATGCCAAATGAATACCTTGGGTATTCATTTGCACACCCGGAAATGTGCCATCTGGAAATTTTCAAAGATAATGGGTTAGGGAGGCTCTAGGTTAGGTCAGCTGGTATCATACGAGCAGGTGTCACACATTGGGAACTGTCACATTGATTGATTCCCAAGGTGGGGCTAAAACCTAACATAACCGACCTAACCTAACCTAAACGACCTAACCTAACCTAAACCAACCTAACCTAAAGCCTACCCTAAACCCCTAATCTTCAGTAAAATTTTCCCAAGATGTGAACATTTCCCAATGTGTGATGCCCACTTTACGATACCAGTCAGTTTAGGTTCAGTCAGGTTAGGTTAGGTTAGGTCAGGCTGGGTGGTAGGTATTAGCCCCACCTTGGGAAGTCAATAAATGTGACATTTCCTAATGTGTGACGCCTGCTAAATGAATACTGTATTTTGTACCACTTAAGCATTAACATTGGTATTCATTTAGCAGGCATCCACATTGGGAAATGTCACATATCTTGATTTTCCAAGGTGGGGCTAAAACCTAACATAACATAACCTAACCTAACCTGACCTAAACTGACCTTACCTAAACTGTAACCTAACCTAAAGCCTACCCTAAACCCCTAATCTTTGGACAATTTCCCAAGATGTGAACATTTCCCAAAGTGTGACGCCTGCTAGCATTTCGGGTTGTCGTGAAAAAGTAAAGGGGGGCAAAAATGCCCCCCACCGCCTGAAGGGTTAAGATTCCGCGTGACGATTTGGTGATGACAAAGTTTGTGACAGTCTGATCACTTTTTGCAGCCCTGCTGCCACCTCCCACTAAGCTTCCTCCGTGATCACAAACAAAAATGAGCGGAAGTGAGCGCACCACCTATCTCTTGTGTGTGCAATGGGGAATATTTTCCCAACACCATAGTATACAAAAACTAACAACATTAAGAGGGAACACGGTGGGCCGTTTTCGCCAATACCGCGAATTTCGACAATTGATCTCACTCATTTCTCCCAAATGGGCCACATGAATGTGGTGCCACACATTCGTCAGAAGGGTGAGAGGACCACCTTCTTCTGCACAGGCCAGTGTTAATTCCCATTCTGAATTGCGGGACAGCGACACGTGGGGCAGGGCAGACACACACCGTGTAAAGATCATTATCGAATCTTGTGACCTTTGCCACGCATCCATAAGCACAGCGTGACATGACTAGCCTAACCCATCCTAACCGAACATAATATAATATAATCTCACCTAACCTAACTGACCGGCTTGGTCTACCTACCTGTGCAGTCGGTGGTGGCGCTCAGCACAGGCACTCTTGATTCGTTCGACATCATGACTTTCTTTGTCAAATCTCTGATGACGATTCGGATCCAGTACTGACTTTCCGCCTTCAGTCCGTCCACAGAAAATTTGACATCCTGTCCTGAGGATTACCACACGTAATGCCATTTTAGTGCATATACTTAACATCAAGATGACAGGGGTTTTCGGCTAATGAGAATTAACGCAGATAAAACTGTGACTATAAATATGTTGTACAACCATCTTGTTTCACTAAAGACGAACAAATGCAAAGGAACTTTTGAAGACATGCACCATCCTCATGGTTTAGCGCACACCGTACTTTTGTCGGAACTATGCATCTTAAGAGTTAACAGGTGGATGGTACAAAATGCCTAACAGCAAAGGAGGCCAACTAGACCATTTGGGACGGAGTAAAGTTACTCCAGGGCCAGCTACGTCAAAAGAAGGCATGCACAAACAACGACTGTGATTGATACTTTTCAAATGCGAATTTTACATTTGTCGCCTGCTTGCAGGTCTCAGCCTGTCCTTAAGTGGGATCTGGCAGAACGTCATTGACTGCACGTGTAAAATATCCCTACTTATCACAAGAACCAATAGAGAGATGGAGGAGGTTCCACCAGTGATCGATAGGCCTCCATGGTGCACGTTTGGAGGTGCAACAATTTTGACTTTGAGGGCACAGATGGCCTTACAGGCCAGATCAAGTTAGCGTTGGGAATTTTGCGTGTCGCACTTTTTCAGGAACTTATCTTTACACCAAATCAGCAAATTGGCCAGATGTGGTCAGAAATCGATCGCCCCGGACATTGCGAATGTCACGAGCAAACACTTTGCCTTTTGGGTGCATGGCTGGGGTCAGAGGTGAAGTCAAGTTTATTTTTATCTGCGTTAGCCCCAACTTCTAACTTTTTATGTCAACAGCCCAGCGACGGGTGGAGCTGATTTGGACGGTAGTTGATAGGTATGGATAAGGTGAGTCTGGCCAGCAGAAGAAACTTTTTTTTAGCTCATTGGGGACGTCACAGATCAGGTGAATGGTTTTTATTCGGTGAAAATTTCAAGTTCTCCTCTAATTGTCGCAGCAGCGAAACGATGGTTCGGTCTGACTTTGATGATTGCTGATAGCTCTGTAAAGGGTAGTGCAATTTAATGAAATTTAGCTGTGCAACATATAGTATTCTGATGCATCAAAGTTAATTAATATTCTGCATTACTGAACTACATGACTACATGACACACCCTGATGAATCAGCTTGGCCAAGAAATACGAAAAATTCACCGACATATCGCAATGGACTCAGGAGGTATATATCGTCATCTTGGCCGCAAGGTCACTTCGAAACATGTGCAACCGATCTATAAAGAAAAACTCTAGCGCCTCGCAACGCGCGTTCGAAGTTGCCACCGATAGGCGACACAGGCTGACAGGGGCACATCCCAGCACCACTGCATGTGCGGGGAGTGCGGATCATGGTGCAGGAGAACGACGTGCTGCTGGTGTAGAGCTGAGCGGCAGTTTTCAGTTGTCAGACGTTCACCATCACCCTTGACATAGCTGTCGCCCGGCCAGTCGGCTGGTAACGTCCCAACAGGGCGCTGCTGACGTCACAACCGGGCGCTGCTGACGTCACAACAGGGCGCTGCTGACGTTACAACAGGGCGTTGGTGACGTCACAACAGGGCGTTGGTGACGTCACAACAGGACACCGCTGACGTCCCAAAAGAGCGCTGCTGACGTCACAACAGGGCGCTGTTGACGTCCCAACAGGGCGTTGGTGACGTCACAACAGGACGCTGTGACGTCACAACAGCGCGCCGCTGACGTCACAGCATGGCGCCTCGGATGTCACAACATGGCGCCGCTGACGTCACAACAGGACGCTGCTGACGTCACAACAGGGCGCCGCTGGCGTCACAACAAGGCGTTGCTGACGTCACAACAGGGCGCCGCTGGCGTCACATCGGGGCGCCGCTGACGTCACAACAGGTCGCTGCTCACCTGCGAGGCGGCTGCCGTCCAGCCAGTGACGCGGGCGCGGCGTCGTCCAGCCGGCGTCGCCGGACCGCCTGTAGTTGACGATGTAGCGGTACCGGCCGGACCCGAAGCCGTTGTCGTAGCTGGAGTCCCACGCCGGATGTGATATGGCCAGTGACGTGTAGCCAGCCTCCGCCAGCGTCGGCGGATCGCGGAACCACGGCGACACTGCGCACGTGACGATGTGGCGTTAGTGGCGCGTCATCTACAGCACACGTTCCGGTGTGGCGTTCATGACGCGTCATCTACAGCACACGTGACTGTGTGTCGTTAGTGGCGCGTCATCTACAGCACACGTGACGGTGTGTCGTTAGTGA
Source organism: Ashinkailepas kermadecensis (assembly GCA_034440615.1). NCBI lineage: Eukaryota > Metazoa > Arthropoda > Thecostraca > Neolepadidae > Ashinkailepas > Ashinkailepas kermadecensis. The sequence goes on along the minus strand of JAOTOM010001648.1, from coordinate 2,168 downwards.
CGCGTCATCTACAGCACACGTGACGGTGTGTCGTTAGTGGCACGTCATCTACAGCACACGTAACGGTGTGTTGTTAGTGACACGTCATCTACAGCACACGTGACGGTGTGTCGTTAGTGACGCGTCATCTACAGCACACGTGACGGTGTGTCGTTAGTGACGCGTCATCTACAGCACACGTGACGGTGTGTTTAGTGGACGCGTCATCTACAGCACACGTGACGCGTTAGTGACGCGTCATCTACAGCACACGTGACGGTGTGTCGTTAGTGACGCGTCATCTACAGCACACGTGACGGTGTGTCGTTAGTGACGCGTCATCTACAGCACACGTGACGGTGTGTCGTTAGTGACGCGTCATCTACAGCACGTGACGGTGTGACGTTAGTGACGCGTCATCTACAGCACACGTGACGGTGTTGTCGTTAGTGACGCGTCATCTACAGCACACGTGACGGTGTGTCGTTAGTGACGCGTCATCTACAGCACACGTGACGGTGTGTCGTTAGTGACGCGTCATCTACAGCACACGTGACGGTGTGTCGTTAGTGACGCGTCATCTACAGCACACGTGACGGTGTGTCGTTAGTGACGCGTCATCTACAGCACACGTGACGGTGTGTCGTTAGTGACGCGTCATCTACAGCACACGTGACGGTGTGTCGTTAGTGACGCGTCATCTACAGCACACGTGACGGTGTGTCGTTAGTGACGCGTCACCTACAGTACACGTGACGGTGTGTCGTTAGTGACGCGTCATCTACAGCACACGTGACGGTGTGTCGTTAGTGACACGTCATCTACAGCACACGTGACGGTGTGTCGTTAGTGACGCGTCATCTACTGCACACGTGACGGTGTGTCGTTAGTGACGCGTCATCTACAGCACACGTGACGGTGTGTCGTTAGTGACGCGTCATCTACAGCACACGTGACGGTGTGTCGACGGTGCGTCGTCTAGTGACGGCGTCAAGTGACGCGTCATCTACAGCACACGTGACGGTGTGTCGTTAGTGACGCGTCATCTACAGCACACGTGACGGTGTGTCGTTAGTGACGCGTCATCTACAGCACACGTGACGGTGTGTCGTTAGTGACGCGTCATCTACAGCACACGTGACACGTGACGGTGTGTCATTAGTGACGCGTCATCTACAGCACACGTGACGGTGTGTCGTTAGTGACGCGTCATCTACAGCACACGTGACGGTGTGTCGTTAGTGACGCGTCATCTACAGCACACGTGACGGTGTGTATCGTTAGTGACGCGTCATCTACAGCACACGTGACGGTGTGTCGTTAGTGACGCGTCATCTACAGCACACGTGACGGTGTCTTTGTGACGCGTCGTCTACAGCACACGTGACGGTGTGTCGTTAGTGACGCGTCATCTACAGCACACGTGACGGTGTGTCGTTAGTGACGCGTCATCTACTGCACACGTGACGGTGCGTCGTTAGTGACGCGTCATCTACAGTACACGTGACGGTGTGTCGTTAGTGACGCGTCATCTACAGCACACGTGACGGTGTGTCGTTAGTGACGCGTCATCTACAGCACACGTGACGGTGTGTCGTTAGTGACGCGTCATCTACAGCACACGTGACGGTGTGTCGTTAGTGACGCGTCATCTACAGCACACGTGACGGTGTGTCGTTAGTGACGCGTCATCTACAGCACACGTGACGGTGCGTCGTTAGTGACGCGTCATCTACAGTATGCGTGACGGTGTGTCGTTAGTGACGCGTCATCTACAGCACACGTGACGGTGTGTCGTTAGTGACGCGTCATCTACAGCACACGTGACGGTGTGTCGTTAGTGACGCGTCATCTACAGCACACGTGACGGTGTGTCGTTAGTGACGCGTCATCTACAGCACACGTGACGGTGTGTCGTTAGTGACGCGTCATCTACAGCACACGTGACGGTGTGTCGTTAGTGACGCGTGACGCGTCATCTACAGCACAGTGACGGTGTGTCGTTAGTGACGCGTCATCTACAGCACACGTGACGGTGTGTCGTTAGTGACGCGTCATCTACAGCACACGTGACGGTGTGTCGTTAGTGACGCGTCATCTAAACACGTGACGGTGCGTCGTAGGACGCGTCATCTACAGTACGCGTGACGGTGTGTCGTTAGTGACGCGTCATCTACAGCACACGTGAC